>PVHX01003751.1:0-137661 GCA_004024805.1 Geosciurus inauris | reverse complement strand
TCTTTCTTTGATGTGTCTCTGTCTGGTTTTGGAATCAGGGTGATACTTGCCTCATAGAATGAGTTTGGAAGGGTTCCCTCCTTTTCTATTTCATGAAATAGTTTGAGGAGAATTGGTATTAATTCTTCTTTGAAAGTCTTGTAGAACTCAGCTGAGAATCCATCTGGACCTGGGCTTTTCTTGGTTGGAAGGCTCTTGGCAATGACCTTCTGTGCCTTTTGTTAGTAACTGTCTTGATCAGCCAGAAAGTTACTCTGGTGCAGGTTGTTGGCATATCGCATTAGTCATTGCCAGGTTATATGTGCTTATGTGCAGAACAGCCCCTGTTTCTTGAGAGTCACATGTAGTCAATAAGCAGTATTACAGAGACTCTTGAATCATGGATATGTGAGGAAAAACACCCATGAGGCTCCGTGTATTTTCTAGATGTAAGCAACAAGCTTAGGTCTGCCTTCTTTGCAACCAACTTGAAAAGTGTAAGATAATAAGTTGTTTAAATAATCACTGAGGCAGTGGGGTAAAAACAAACTAGTTGTTTAGGAAAAGCACAAATATTCTTTTTTAATAAGACCATTATACATCAGTTATAACTTTGCATGATTGAATTAAAGAACAACAACATTTTTCTTTCAGATGGGAGAAATTTAAAGTTGGTTTTGAAGAGAAATTCAATAAGTACGTTTATGTCATACACCAATATCAGGGTAAAAAGTGAATATGTTCAGCCTGGTGATTTTACCTAAAACCAATTATTTGAATGTATCTTCAGAATGACCAATGTTTTCTCATAGATGTGAGTAAAATAACCAAAAGACTAAAAAAATAGGTCAAGAAAAATAAGAATTAGAATTTTTAAGCTTAGGAAAAACTGAAACTAATGTGAAACAGCCTTCAGATGTTATTTTTCACTGTTTTCACCAAACCCAAATGAAGACTTGGGTTTCCACATGAAGTTAGTGGAAGAAAAATGGTAGCTAGTGCTGGTGGTTGTTGTATTGGAGGTTTGTTCCAGTGGAAGCTAGCTTTTTTTTTAATCAAGCTATTAGGGAAGAAGTAATCTCTTGCTGTTAGAGTGGAGTTGTCTTAAGTTGTGGTTGTAGTTGGGGACTAGGATTGCAAAGAATGGAAGACTTCAAATCCTTTCAAATTCTGTGATTCCAAATTATCCTGTCATATATTTGTTAGAGTTTGGTACTTTTTTTTTTTTGCATTCAACAAACCAAACATGTCTGGCTGATGTCAAATGCATGCCTTTGCCTTTAGTTATTGTTTTGAGTATGCTGACAGAAACCCAAAATAGTAAAATCATTATTCATTTAGCTGAAGAATACAGGTATTCAAGGTACTGTCTAATTGGAATCTAAAAGATGTTAAAGGACTTTTCAGACTATTCTAACATTAAATTTGCCTAAACTCTTCTAAATGATTTTGCAGATTTCCATAATAAATGTGGCAAACATTTCTCTTATGGGATGTAAATAATTAAACTCTATTGCACTGTAGAGTAATATTATAAAGCACTTAGCTAATCAGATTGTGAGAGTTGCTCAAAATTCCTAACCATGTAATTTTTGCATAGAGAGAGGGTACTTCATGCTGTGCAATTAACTGGTTTTATTAGCTATAAATTTGGCTGTTGCTGGTTGGCCTAATGGCCTAGGGCCTGTGAAGAATTCGATCTTGGTTTTTAACCAAGATCCTGTGCAGTCAAGCATCAGGAAAGCATGGAAATCTTGTAGTGGGGACAGTGGCTGGGAGACTCAATGAGGAGTTGTTTCTCATGCTTCTGTAACTAACTCAAGAGGGCTTTGGAATTTTCTAGGCCTCTTAGAATGTTTGGATGTTGCATAAACTAATGTTCCTTTCTGTTCTCAAATTAGGTTTGTAAAGTAAAGCAGTATGATTTAGTGATTGTAAAGCAGGACTTTGAGATCAGAATAACTCTGTTAAAAACCTAGCTTCCCATTTACTGTGCCCTAGGGCCTGCTTTAAAATTTCTCCTTGCCTAGATTTCTTTCCTTGTGAATGTGTAGTAATAGTAGGCCCTAGCCTATGGTTTTTGTGAGAATTTAAAAGTTCAATCTTCATCAAGCATTTAGCCTAGCTCATAGTAGGCACTCAATAAATGTTAGCTATTAATATACAATTGGAATCTGTTTGAGCAAGGCAGTTTTTTTAATTAAAAAATGTTTAAAGGCACTCATGATTGTATTGGACTTTCTTTTTAAGAGAGAAAAGACTATATATATATATATATATATATATATATATATATATAAAGAAGCAAGAGGTAAGAGATCTGAATTCACATTTTATTACTGACATTTGATTTGACAAGTTGCTGACAAGTGACCTTAAAACCACCGAAGATCCAATTTGCTCAACATTTAAATATAATAAAATATTTGTTGGTGAGATTCAAGTAGGATAAATGTTTTGGAAATGTTAAAGTGCTATATTTAGGTAAAAACATAAGTAAACATAGGAAGTTGATAAATACCTGAGGCTAATTAAATCAAGCAAATGTGTAAGTATAGTCTCCATTATTGCAAGAGAGATGAATTTCCTCAGAAACTTGTCTTGACAGAATAATAACTGGATTACAAAGAAAAGAGATGGATGTCAGAGAAAGGGATTGGCATTGATTGAGCACCAGTATCTTCTGGCCCACTGGGGTAGGATTACTGAGCCCATTTAGCTAGTGAGGAAACTGAGTAATCTAAGAGATTAATGCCCTCAAAGTCCCTGTGTCAGTTAGCTTTCTGTTACTGAAACAAAACCTGAGATAAATCAACTTAAAAAGAGGAAAGGTTTAGTTTTGCTCACAGTTTTAGAGATTTCAGTCCGGGACCAGATGGTTCCATTGCTTTGGGTACTGTGACACCGTAGTACATCATGGCAGGAGCACTTGCTGGAGGAAGTCTGTCACTTCCTGGCTAGCTATAAAAGAAGAGAAAGGGACTGGGATTCCATTTCCCTTTCAAATGCATGCTCCCAGTGACCTAAGACCTCCCACTAGGCCCTACCTCTTTAAAGATTTCCACCACTTCCCAATAGCACCAAGATGGGCACTAGCCTCTACCACATGGGCCTTTGTGGGAGATTTAAGATCCAAAGTACAGCAGTTCCCCTTGCTTGTAAGTAGAATAGCCAAGACTCCCTGAAGCCTTTTTGCAGAGGACATCCTAATATACCACAGTTAATTCATCAGATAGTTGTTAAGCTCCTCACTCTGTGCAAAGTAGTATTAGTAGTGCATTATTTTTTTTGAATACAAATGAATAGCAATTTAAAGCACAAAGGAATCTAAGAGGTAATTTTGTTCATCTAAGTCATTTTCTAGGAAGAAAGCAAAGTCCAGAGTGACCAAGTAATTTAGGGCCATCCATTTTGGAACTAGAATTGAATTTTCACTCAACTATTCCAGTGTTTAATGATGTTTCTATTCAATTTTTTAGAAGCCTAATAATATTTCAGTCCTTGAAGCCTTCTTCAAGGACGTTCTTTGGGGAGATTTTTTGAATAGTTTAGGATAAAGTAGTCATCTCATTGACCAAGTTACATAACTTGTTTAGTGGAAAGTCAGATTCTCATAATACTTTTGCCTCTCAAATTTGAATGCAGTTTGTTTCAATATATTTTACTTTTTCATATCATCACAGTGAAAATCAGAGTGAGCACAAAGAACGCAAACTCCCTTAGCCTTTTTGTGATTTGGCGGTATCTCTCAAGTCCTTGGTCTTCCCTCTTCACTATTTGCTTCATTCAGTTCTAGCTGCCCTCCTTTCCTGCCAGGTTAGTCTGCCCTTCATCTTAGCCAGGTAGCTTCTTAACTAGAGAGCAACATGAGCCCTGAAGGGAGCCCAGGCCCCTCTCCAAGTGGTGAGTCTCCATAACACTCCACACAGGAAAACCACTGAGCAACCAGAGACTTCCCGGCACTGGTGATGTTTATGATTAAAATCCCACATGACTCCATCTCAGTGGTTCAAGAAGCATGAGCAGATGCTTGTCATCTGCTCAATGACTGGTTTATTTTTTCCTCTTAGCATTCATAGCCAATTTATTTCCAAAGAAAAGTCTTCCTGACATCAAACATCATTAGGAATATAAGATGTATTACATTATGGAACCCAAATTCAATTTACCCTTTCTTATTTCCCCGGATAGGAGAACACCTTGGAAGAGAACCTGTAGAATTGTGAGGTTTGCTACTTGTCATGTGATGGTTTTTAAATACATCTCATTAAGCTCCAAGTGACTCAAAGAGCATGACCTGGGTGTGACACTCAGGTGATTAAATATACAATTGAAAATCCTCCACGTCTGCTTTTTAAGTTTTTGTTGTAACATAGCATTTCCAAAAGTAGAGGGGCTGGTTTTCCATCTTATAATACGTGTAAGAATGAGTTTTTTAAAAACATTTTTATCTTAGTGGGTTGGACATATAGCTTAGTGGCCAGGTGCTGGCCTAACATGTGCAAAGCCCTGGGTTTGAAGTGAAAAAAGAAAAGAAAGAAAAGAAAATATTCTTTGCTGACAGACACTCTTGGGCATAAAAATGCAGTGAATTAAACAGTACTTTTCTTTTGTTTTAATCCAGTAAGACCCTGGGAACTTGATGCATATAAAACTGAGATGGAGAACACTGCCTCATTTATCTTTATATTCAGAGCCTGAAACAATTAACAGGGAGGGGAAGGAGAGTTCTATCTACCTCTTCCCCAAAAGAGCTTGGTGTTCTGACTTCATAGATTTATAAATACCATTTTAGGAGCTTTTAAATCAATAATTTTCCATTGTCTCACATTCTGCTAAGTACAATGGTTCTGGGATCTGTGGTGATAAAGATAATAGTTGCTCTGTACTGAGGAGACCAGTGCTTTTCATCTTTTACAACTTGCCCTTTTATATGGGCTTGATTCATCTGTTGTGGGCATTTATGGTACTGGCTGAGTCTAGAAGGGGAGCTTGTGTGAAATGCAGCCCAGCTGAGAATCAGGGCCCCATCTCTCAGTACACTCTAGAGGAGCATCTGCCAGAGCATTCTGGAGCATGGTGGGTAAGTGCAGACTTGACCCAAGCCTCTTCCCCTGCAGAGATGGTTCTGGAAATAGGTTGGGTAGAAAATTGAAAATGGAATGTTTAGGACTAAGCAAACCTCTGTATTCTTTTTTTTTTTTTTTAATTTTTTTAGTTGTTGATGGATCTTTATTTTATTCATTTATTATTTATATGTGGTGCTGAGGATTGAACCCAGTGCCTCACGCATGCTAGGCAAGCGCTCCACCACTGAGCCACAGCCACAGCCCCCAAACCTCTGTATTCTTAACCTGAAAAAGTACAAGGCTGAAGCATGGGCTTGCTTGAAGAATCCAAAGCAGGAAGGGACACTCAAGAAATTGTGTTCATTGTGTTTGTCTTGGACACAGAACCTTCGAAAGGCAAAGTGTACCCATCCAAATCCTCATAAAGTTTAAATCAACAGTGAGCTAATGAATATATATTTCAAATGTGGCTACTACTACTGTTGTATAATTGAGTGACTGTCATTTTTATGAAATCTAGATTAAATTATCCTTCTAGGTAAAAAAGAATAGAATGAATACTAAAACAAATTCATATCCTCTAGCATTTTGCTCATCTCATTATAGTGTTCAGAGTAAACATCCTAACATGGCTTTCTATAAAAATTATTAAATACATTAAATACTTTCATTAATTACTATTGTTCCTTCATCCTTCTAATGTTATTGAGTACTTTCTGTATATAAGAAATCTGACCTTTCCCCCACATGTGCTGTTGGAACTAGTCATTTTATAAAAGGAGTAAAGTAGGGAAGGTTTTCCCAAAAGGCAGAGGCCACGGGAGCAGACAGAAGAAGAAAGAGGAGTATCATCTAAAAACATTTGGAGCAGGTAGAAATCCATCTAAAGTGTGCTCATTTCCTGTGCCCATGTCCTCCGTGTTGTGGCTCTCAGAACCATGGCCTTCTATAGGAGGAACCTGGGTGAACATTAGTTTGTTCCAGAGCCATGTCAGGAGAAACTGAGAGGTCAGAGGTTAACTAACCTAGTTTTTATATGCCTACGGCAGTCCTGAAAAGATAGAGTTTTACTTTTTCATGCCTCAGTGCTAGGGAGAATGTGAATTTCCTTGTAAATCAGTATTTTCAACTCCATATTTATATGTTCTTATCATATATTACATATAACATGCCTGTATTGCTTTTTCTGGTTTTAAAATTACACAGGCTTATTATAGTCCAGGAAATATAAAAAAAAATTAAAATCACCTGTGATTCTTTCTGCTATCTAGAGAAAGATAACCACAATTAATGTTTTGTTTTATTTCTTCCCACTCTTTCTTCTGTACATATCATTTAGTTTATTTTATTGGTACATTATAATTGTATATAATAATAGGATTCATTATGCCATATTCTTACATGAGCATAATATAATTTGATCAGTCTCATTCCTAGTACCTTCTGCTTTCCTCCCCTCCTCTTGTTACATAATTTTTTAAAAATATGAGATCATCTCATATCTTCTTGAATTTTGGCAGAATATAGTGATCCAGGACCCAATTTGGTATTTTGGAGACAGAGCTGTCTTTGGAGAGGGCCTTTGACTTTACTTGTACAGTGCTCTTAGTTGACTGTGTCAGCTGAGTGATTGGATGAGCCACTTTTCTTTCTCTTACTATCATACTCAGATGGAATCCAGAATCTTAGAATTGATGAAGATCTTAGAGATCAGGGTCTATGGAATAGTATGTTTAAATGCCACATACAACAGAGAACAAAAAGGAGCAGTTGCCATTCATGGGCCACAAGAATATACCCTGTGGGGCTGGGATTATGGCGCAGTGGTAGCGTGCTCGCCTAGCATGCGTGAGGCACTGGGTTCGATCCTCAGCACCACATAAAAATAAAATAAAGATATTCTGTCCACCTGCAACTAAAAAAATAAATAAATATTTAAAAAAAAAAAAAAAAAAGAATATACCCTGTGTTCATGCCACATCACAGGTGGAAGCATGGACTCCGCTGAGACACAGTCCAGCTCAGCATAGGGCCATAACTATTGATACTAAAGAACAAAATCTGTTCCAAATATAGAATGTAAATGGAGCCTTGCAGCTTAGTGGTATAGGACTTCATACACTATAGTTTTCATTGTAATAATCAGTAGGTTGCTGTCAGATTTTTGCTTTATTTTTATTTCACAAAAAGAAGTGAAGTCAGTTTGTATGTTTGTTTTGGTACTAGGGATTGAACCCAGGGGTACTTAACCACTGAGCCACACCCCCCCCCTTTTTATTGAGACAAGATCTTGCTAAATTGCTACTGGCCTGGAACTTGCAATCCTCCTGCCTCAGCCTCCTGAGTCCCTGGGATTATAGGCATGCACCACTGTACCCAGTGAATTCAGTTTTATTTTTAATATTTTTGTCATATAAACACACACAGACTTACCAATGAACTATAGAAGATATAAAGAAGTTTTAAAGACATTGAATCTTTAAGAATTCTGTGGCAGCTTTCCAAAATTAAAAAAAATTAAATTTTGGGTTTGGGTGATAAAAAATTTTCAGTTTTTTTGTGATGCTAGGGCTTGAGGCATGCTAAGTAAACGCTCTACCACTGAGCTACATCCTCATCCCTGAAAAACAATTTTGAGTTAAGGAAGGGGGATCACTCTGAAGATGGAGATACTAATCTTATCTTCAACTGTTGAAAGTCCTTAAAGGAAGGGAGTGAAAACTGATATTTGACTTCTTTTAATATCTCCAAAGGAATTGGTCTTTTGGAACCTGTTGGCTGTCAACTTCTGGAAACATGGCAAACTAAGCGAATAGCTCATCTCTGCATATAAACACAGAAATGCCAGATGAAAACTAACAACAAAACACCTACCTCCTCTCCAGGTTTATTAGCAAACTGAAACTCTTGTAATTTTTCCTATAAAGGAAGATGAAAGAACGTAGGAAAAGAGGAAGGGAAGACATAACTGGCCTCAGCTGTACACAGAGAGAACAGGCACACATATCACTGCAAACACAGCATAGGCATTTTTGTCCACTGATAAGTGCATTCCTATCAGACATTTTTATAGGTAGAGTTTTGGCTACTCTACTCTGTTCATTCATCTGATTGGGACCCGTACTTTTTGGAGTGTGTTAGAGCTTGAGTTAAATTTGTTGCAGTCTCAACTCCTCTTTTGATCCAGTCCTAATCTGAACAATTACATATTTATTCCAAGGTTATTTAGACTTGAAAATGATTATTGAATACATAGATTTTGATCCTTCATCTCTGCAAAAATGTATCATCTTTCAAGCCTCTTATAGTGCTAAGATATACATAGCATAAAATTTGCCATTTTAATGTTATTTGTGTATAATTCATAGGCTTCAATTATATTTACAGTGTTGTGCAGTCATTGCCACCATCTATATTCACATTTTTTCATCACCCCTAACAGAAGCTCTGTAACTATTAAGAAGTCACTCCCCGTCTCCTCTTCTGCCCAGCCTCTGGTAACCTCTAATCGGTCTAATCTGCTTTCTCTCTGAATTTATCTATTAAGGACATTTCAGATAAGTAGAATCATACAATATTTGTCTTTTGCAACTGGCTCATTTCACTTAGAGAAATGTTTTCAAGGTTCATCCATTTAGTAGCATGTATCAGAATTAATTCCTTTTATAGTGAAATAATATTTACACATCACATTTTGTTGGTCAGTGTGTGAACACTTTTACCACTTTTGGCTAATGTTAATAATGCTGTGTGACATTAGGTACAAGTGTGTGTCTGAATCCCTAGAATAGTGTTTTGCAAAGTATAACAAGTGTTG
Source organism: Geosciurus inauris (assembly GCA_004024805.1). Taxonomy (NCBI): domain Eukaryota; kingdom Metazoa; phylum Chordata; class Mammalia; order Rodentia; family Sciuridae; genus Geosciurus; species Geosciurus inauris. The sequence continues at coordinate 128,796 of PVHX01003751.1, read as the reverse complement.
GTCCTATATAGGGAAAATTAAGTCTTCTGGATTTCAACTGTTGACAAAAATTATTGCTCATTGTAACTTAAGTAGACACAAACATGAAGCTGAGAATAGCTCATATGCCTACAAAATTCAAAAATAAATTTTCAATTAAATGAAAATAAAACTAAAATTAATACAATTGAAATTAATAATTTGGATAAAATTATATTTACTGAAAGAAAATGGTTTATGTTGGTTTTAATAGTGTAAAAAAATTTTTTTAGCATGATGGACCATTATTAATTTAGCTTTCATCATTATGTTTTCTTTTTAACAGCAAACTTATTTTTAAACCACTAATACATTAATTTGATGGCCAGTCCATCTGCTTGTTTGTCCCAGAATGTAAATCTAGGAAATGATGGAAAAACAACACTGTTGCAAGCAGACACCTGCAGGGCAAATTCCACTGAGTATGCCCACTTGCTCTCAGGCCCTGACTGTTGCAACACAGGTTTTCCTCAGTCAGTTAACTCCACGCTTGTTTCTGTTGGAGCTTGTTTGAATTGCTAGCATCCTGATATCATTTGACTTTTTTTATTTTTTACAAACACATCAGTTATTGTCTGCCTGTTGATTATTAGCCTATCTCCACAAAACTAGTACAGTGCTGTAAAGTATTATGTTGTTTTCATGTTGTTAAGTCAGATTCTTAGTTTCTACATAAGTTCTTAGTAGTTTATTAAAGTTCTTAAGTTTTAAGTTCTTAGTTTATTAAATAAGAACTTAAAACCTTATTCCAGGAAAATGTCCTTTACTTCAAGTTACACTGCAAAAGGGTAGTCTTGTGTTCATGCTTACCAACTTCTAAAAGGAATAAATGCTATGTTCCTCAAGGCATCGCTTGACAAAACCTTAAATATAAATATGAAAATGAGCTGGAACACTGATAATCCTCTGATTTATAAAGTGATCATCCAAGGATTAAAAATATTCCCATATTTATTCATTATTGATACAGAAATTTTTAATGGTCACAGAATTCAGATACCCCAAAGAATATACCAAACGGGGTAGTTCCCCCGTTTGACAAATGCCAGTCCAAACATTAACTCTACTGCTTTTCTTTTCTTTTGGTACTGGGGATTGAACTCAGGGGCATTTGACCACTGAGCCACATCCCCAGCCCTATTTTGTGTTTTATGTAGAGACAGGATCTCACTGAGTTGCTTAGTGCCTCGCCATTGCTGAGGCTGGCTTTGAACTCGCAATCCTCCTGTCTCAGCCTCCCTAAGTGCTGGGATTACAGGCTTGAGCCACCGTGCCCAGCTTCTACTGCTTTTCTCACACTGCATTTTAATGCTTTATTCCCAGAGTGTTGATCTGCCACTTAAAATAGGGCAGCTTGTGATTTCCAAACTTTGTGTGAATTCTTTTCACAATAAAGTTCCTCTATCATTCCACAATGAGAATTAGGATTGCCATGTAGATGAATGGTTGTGTTGCCCAAGTGAAGCATTTTCTTCCTGTTTGGGAAGTAAGTACATGAAGGTGCTTGCTTGGTGAACACAGAGACTCTGCACCTAGTAGGCACTCATTGGGTGCTAAGGAATTGTTTGGCTAAGCAATAATAGCCACCTTCAACACAAAAGAAAAACATGGTCAGCTCAGCCTTGATAAGTGTCTCATCTAATCAATGATAATTTTCCTTCCTCTATTCCACATTAACCCCCTGCCAACCCTCAAACCTGTTTTCTACCTATTTGCATCACCATTAAAAACAGTTTCACAGATTATGATTTTAATGAAGTCTCAACTCTTACCCTATTAAAAGAAATGTATAGCAAATAACACTAATTCATATGTGCAGATTTCCACAGGGCAGGTTCCATTCTTCTTCCTCTTCCTCCTCCTCCTTTTTTTTTTTTTTTAATTTTTTTTAATTGGTGGTACTGGAAATTGAACCCAGGGCCTCACATGTGTTAGGCAATCACCTGGGGTCCCCCTTCTGACAAGGACTTCTCCATTTTTGTTAATGAAAACATTTTTCTTGATGATCCCCTTTCTGGGGTGGGACCTTAAAAATCTCCTATTTTCTTATTGCCAGTAATACAACTTTCACTTAAAATATAAAACCTTTTCTATATTTAACTTCTATGATTTTGTGCTTCATCATATTTATGATTCTTTATTAACTATATTTTATCTCTGTAAAACTAATAAAATTTTAATGAATATATATGATTTATCTAGACAGTACCTAATACTCTATAGACATTATCAAGTATGCACTGTGGTATCTGTTTTTTCATTTTAACAATTAAGTTTCATAACTATTTTTTGCCATGTCCCTCTTCAGTGCAGTTTTCTGTATTAATATATTTCAAAGTATATAAATATGGCTTCTTATCAGATCACAGTGAAGGTCAGGAGCCCACCTTTTATATTTACAGTAACTTACATATGTAAAAAGAACAATAATGTATCTGGAATGAATTATTAGATAATAATATAAATGGGTATTATCTGAATCTCTTCCATTAATATTTGAAAATCTCTACCTTAATTTTAACTCATCCAGTCGACAGAAGTTTAGACTTGCTGTGGCTTCCCAAAAGAGATTATGCAGAAAAAAAATATATTTGGTTATTAGGAGAAGTGCTTTAACTGCAAATACATATGGCATCTACTTCTTGAGTCACCCTCCTCCACTGTCAGTCATGCATACTTTCTAGTAACCACCTCTTTGGTTGCCTCTTCAGCCTCATTTCCTTTTAAAATTTTAATAAATCTTCAAAAGAAATTTTTAAACTTTCAAGCATTTCACTAAAGACAGTTTTTTCAGCATCACATGTTGTATATCTTTGTAAATGTAAGTAAAGAAAATTGAATAGGAATCCTATTTAATTAGACTATTAGAAGTGGAATTTTATATAATTTTGCATTTGATTTTTGTACAGGCAGAAATACTGAGTGTCCTCAGTCACAGAAACATCATCCAGTTTTATGGAGTAATTCTTGAACCTCCCAACTATGGTATCGTCACAGGTAGGAACTCATTTGACTTCTTTCTTTCCCTAATTACTTAGCTTTAGATTCCTTAATATGCTAAAATGCTTAATATTAGGTTCAGTCATGAATTGTGTGCTACTGTCAGATGTCACTTTTGTTGCTATAAAGCATTAATAAATCTGATTATATCAATATAATTAAGAATAGTGTTTCCACTTCTACCCATGTTTAATTGTGCTAATTATATCTGCGTAAATGCTATTTAAATGCACTTGCAGCTGCAATGCCAATACTTAAAGGTGCCGTTTAACTAAAATTTCATTTAATTAGTTGAAATGAGAGATGTTTTTTGTAACTATGTGACCTTTTATAAATTAAGATTTCTTGAGCTATTCATGTTGTAATTCTTTGTAAGGCATTTTAATCCCATTAGAGCATTTTTTCTTCAAGGTCTCTGACGTGAGAACAGTATTTTTCAGGTTTGGTCATCTGATCTGATAATGACCTTGAACTAAATTATCATTTAATTTGGAGCAGTGATTTTTTTTTAACTCATGGAAATACCCTTTCCAAAAATGAACACATAGAATATTTTGCCATGTGAAAACACAGACCCAATTTTTATATTCTGTGCTCATATTCGTACAATCCAATGGGAAGCTTTAGATCTACAATAACTATATGTTCAATTTTAAAGCAAATAACTTTGGTCAGATTCTTTATCATGACTCTTCTTTGATTAAAAGAAAACCAGAAGAAAAAAAACTCTAAAAGAATAGCTCTATTTTCTTCTACCACAGTAGTAAGAACTTGAATTGTCTTTATAGAAAATAGTAATAAAATACCCTCACTAAAGAAAGAATTATGGTAGGTACTTTCTTTATAAATTGTCTTTCCTAATACTTACAATGTATCTTTGAGCAAGGTGAAATAATTTCTTTTTTGTAAGTAAGAAACTAAAACTCCAATTGAAGTGACTTTCCCAAAGTCACCCAGCTAGTGGTAGAAACAGAGGGGTTCACATTTCTCAGACTGAGTTTTCCAGAAGCCCCTCTTGCAGGCAGGCTGGGTTCTGGAAGGTTATGAGCTTACTTGTTCCTTTAGTTCACAGGGACATGTTGCTCTTATTTCCATCTTCTAGCAACAGGTCATTTAACATGCTTTTGCTCTTTAGTAGCATTTTTACATGGATTATTAGCTGGAGGGACTTTTAGCCCAAATTGCTACCTTAAGGTCTATAACAGAAATGGGGCATGCTGCAGTTTTCCTCCTCAGCTTGTGCTTCCTAATAACTTGGATGCCCCAAATTGTGTTTAGTGTTTGGGATAAATCATACCTAACCTTTTATGTCAGTTTTCTGATGTAGAATTAGACCTTGCCCTGACTCAGTTACCATATGGCTCCTTTCCCCGAAGTCCATTTTTGTACTTTATAGAATTGAATCCAGTTTTCTGATCCTCATTGGTGGCTGATGCTATTCTTGCCTAGCAGAGGCTATTCCTGTCTACCAAAAAGATTAGAAACGCTGCTGCTTCTATTGTACCCTTGATATATAATGCTTTAGAGAAGATTTTTGCTTAACTAGGTCAATGGACTATTGATGGAGTTTTCTAGTATCTTGAGGTGAGGATGGATTGTAGAAATGGGGACTTGAGTCTGGGTGCAAGTCCTTTTCTCAAGAGTTTACTGTCAATTCCAAGGAAAATGTGAACAAATTCACATCTTAGCCAGCATATTCAATCTGAGTTACCTCATTCAAAGGAGGGAAAAGCAGTGATACATTTGATTTTATTTAGTATTTGTATCAAATTAGCCAATCATTTATTTCATGAATCCTTTTAGCATTTCCTGCTTATACCTGCACCTACCCAAATTCTTTGGTTAAATTGATTAGTTCTTGATGAATCTGTTTTCCTATAGAGCCAGTAAGTGAGAAACTGTTAACATTTAACATTTCTTAAATAAGATTTCAGAATTCTGGCATAATAACAAATTGTGTATTTATTGCTCTCTTATTTACCTGTGAAACATTATTAAAGACATCTATTATACAAGTTTTAGTGCTCTTAAATGTATTAATTTAATGATTGTCATTATTGTTAGAGATTTAGTTTTAAGTCTATGTTTATTTATTCACACCTTTTCAATCAGCCTCGTGCAGTGCTAGGATGGAGCTATGTGCTCTGTGCATGGGTAACAGTACATATGCCAGCTGAGCCAAGTTTGGGGGTGAAATGATCCATCGGATTAGGAATGATAGCACTTACCCTGCCTCTTGAAATGAACACAAGTCTTAGTGTGAAGAGGTGAAGGGAAAAATAAAGATAGGCAGCCGACAGACCTTACTCACCCAGCCCAGCTAGATACCCCTCTGTGAATCTTGTCATCTCTATCAAATGTTGTAGATTCTGAAGGAGGATGTTTGAATGGCTTGAGTTCATTTAGAGTTTTTTGTTAATAGAAAATGTTGTTGTAGCCGGCAGCTATTGTCATCTCATACTGAGGGCTTGATAGAATGATTTATCAGAGTAATAGAATGGAATGAGTGCTGAAATGGGAATTAGAAGATCTGAGATCTTGTCTTGACTCTGCCAAAGCTTCATAGATGGATCGCTGAGGATCTCTGTATATTTCGGTTTTCTCATGTAAATGAAGGTATAAGAAGAGATGATCTCTGGGAAAGAGTGTATGTGCACACTAATGCATGTATGCTTGCTGAAACTTTTCATCACAGACTTATAAAACCTCATTATAAGGAGGCCTGGGGAAATGTCTAAGAAGCAGCTACTATTTTATTTCCCTTGGAAGGGAAATGAACATCGTTCCCCTATATTTACGAAGAAATGGAATAACTAGAACCTTAGAATCCAAGTCAAGAGATAAAATACAATAATGGGTCATCTTTTCTTTGATCTTTGGAAACTGCTCAGTTCTATACTAGTCCCATTCTTTTTTTGTGGGGGAAGGTGCTCTGGTCCAGGGGTTTAACTCAGGGGCACTCAACCACTAAGCCAACATCCCCGGCCCTTTTTTGTAGTTTATTTAGAGACAGGGTCTCACTGATTTGCTTAGTGCCTCAGCAGTGGTGAGGCTGGCTTTGAACTTGTGGTCCTCCTGCCTCAGCCTCCTGAACTACTGGGATTACAGGTGTACACCACCGCACCCATCCCATTCTTTTATTTATACATACATACATGTACATATGCTAACATAAATACTTCCCTAGGAGAGCAAGGAAGGGGTTGTTAGATACTAGAGTATGTAGTTCTTTTGTAGCAAGCCAGATGGACAGGAACCCCCATCCAAAGTATCCGATATTCTGAGTGTAAAGAAGGACTGCCAGACTGGGTCCCAAGGTTCCAGGGAAAATTACTTGGGATTTCAGAGGCCTAGGGAATTATATCTTTGTGTCAGAGGCTAATAACAGCACTTGCTTGTCGCCTGTTTCATATTGCTGTTCTATTTATTCATTTTTTTCTTGCAGTGCTGGGGATCAAACCCAGGGCCTCACACATGCTAGATAAGCACTGTACCACGGAGTCACATCTCCAACACCTCCATATTATCTTTTACCACTACACTAAGAGAGGATACTAGTTCTGCATGATTTGCCAGCAGGCCCAAGTTCTCATTAAATTAGATCATGGAAAGCATACTAATCTTCAAGTGCCCAATCTCATTTCCTTTAGCTTGATCTTGATTTATTCTAAGCACAGATCCATCTAATTTGCATTTTGATATTGTGCTAATCTTTTCTTCTTAGCCAATTAAAGACAAGTGTCAAATTTTATTATAACAATTTGCAGACATTTGTCCAAATTCATTTGTTCTACTGGTTATAATCCAAACTAAGTTTGGTCTTGGTAATATTTTATTATAGAGAGCTTTCATGATAATGGTATTTGTTTCAATAGTACTCACTATGTTTGGCCCTCTGTATCTGAGGATTCCCCATCCATGGAATCAAGCAAGGGTCAAAAATATTTTTTAAATAATAATAAACAATATAAATAAATAATACAGCTATTCACATAGTTTCTACATTGTACTAGGCATTATAAATAATCTAGAGCTGAATTAAAGTATGTATGCTCCTCTTCTTACGATGGGGTTGTGTCCTGATAAACCCACAAGTTGAAAATACCCTAAGTTGAAAATGCATGTAATGCACCTAACCTACTGAACATCAGAGCTTAGCAACGCAGTGCCCTGTGGAGTATCCATTGGTTTCCTCTTGTGATCTTGTGTTCTTGTGACTGACTGGGAGCTATGGCTATGCTCAGCATGGCAAGAAAGTAGAAAAAATATCATATAACTGGCCTGGAAAAAGGTCAAAATCCACAGTATGTTTTCTACTGAATGCGTATAACTTTTTCACCATTATAGAGTTGAAAACTTGTAAACTGAAGTGTTTTAAGTTGGGGACCATTGTACACGGGATGATTACATGTTATATGCAAATACTATGTCATTTTATATAAAATGAGCATCCAGGGATTTTAGTATCCTGGTAGGGAGGGTCGTGGCTTCACAACCACTGAAATAAGACTAGTGGTGATAATTTAGTGAGCCTGATAATTTTATGTTGTTTTCTCAACTATTATCTGTGAGACAAAATGGGTTAATTGGTGACTCATGGTGAAATAAAAAATTGTTTTGTCTCATCAATAGAATGACTTTTTAAGTTAATTTTTACATGGTTTTTGGCATATATAACCTTTACTACAGTTTAATATGTTTGAAATAGAGTAGTTTTTGGATCTCTGTATGATGCCATTTGTAAATTTATCCTAAGCTACAAATACCCAAAGGTACTGTTGCTGGATCTCTTAGTCCCATAAGGTATATTTGTAACTTGACTCATTGCTTTTTTTTTTTTTTTGGTACCAGTGTTTGAACCTAGGGGCACTTAACCACTAAGCTACATCCCTCACCCTTTTTTGTATTTTATTTAGAGACAGGGTCTCACTGAGTTGCTTAGGGCCTTGATAAGTTGCTAAGGCTGGCTTTGAACTTGCAATCCTCCTGCCTCAGCCTCCTGAGCCACTGGGATTACAAGTGTGTGCCACTGTGCTTGGCTGACTCATTGCTTTTTAAAGTTGTCTGTAGAAAACTTGCTTTTAATGACATCCTGAAGTTGTAATTGAGACCTCATAGTTCTAGGCATAATTGCTTTACATGTGTTAAGCTTTGTGACCTCTAGTTCTCCTTCTTCCCCTCTTTCTCCCACCCTTCTTTTAGTGAGGCCTTAAGCAACTTGGCAAGACCCTGTCTCAAGATAAAAAAATAAATAAAAATGGCTGGAGATGTGGCTCAGTGGTTCAGTGCCCCTGGGTTCAATCCCTGGTACCAGAACAAAACAAACAAAAAGCAAAGCAAAACAAAACAAAACAAAACCCTAGTATGTTCAAAGAAGTAAAGGAAATTATATTTAAAGAATTAAAGGAAAGTATGAAAGCAATGACTCAACTGATAGAGATTCTGAAGTAGGTAGAAAGTATGGGTATTTTTGAAAAGACTCAATGGAAATCCTGGAGGTAGAAAAGAGAATTTAAATGAAAACATTTCTAGAGTGACTTAAGAGCAGATTTGATTTAATGGAAGCAAAACCCCCCAAAAACAAACAAACAACAACAACAACAACAACAAAAAAAAAAACAGTCAACTTCAAGCTAGATAAATAAATCATCTAATATGGAAAAGAATGAAACATTTGAAGAAAAATAATGTTAAGAGTCTGATAGGACAACATCAAGTGTATCAATGAATATATAATAGGAAAGAAGAGGGGAGACAAAAAAATATTTAAGGAAGTGATGTCCAAAAACTTTCTAAATTAGATAAAATATGTCAAATCTACATATTTGAGAAGTTCAACAAACCTCACATAAGATAAATGCAAAAGATCTCATACTTAAAGCATAGTCAAACTGTTAATAAAAACAAAGTAAAAAATCTTGAAAGTAGCAAGAGAAAAACAAAACCTCATACACAAAGAAACCCCAATATGATCAATGGCTGACTTCTCATCAATAATAATGGAGGGCTGGGGTTGTGGCTCAGTGGCAGAGCACTTGCCTCGCATGTATGAGGCACTGGGTTCAATTCTCAGCACCACATATAAATAAATAAATAATAAAGGTCCATTGACAACTAAAAAAATATTTGGGAAAAAAATTAATGGAGATCAGAGGCAACAGAATGACATTTAAAGTGCTAAAAGAAAAACTGTATCCAGCAAAATTATCTCTTATAAATGAAATAAGCATATGCTTGGGTAGAGAACGAGAGAACTTACTGCTATCGGACCTGCTTTATCATAAATACTTGGCTAGGGTGTAGCTCAGTTCCAGAGCTCATGCTTAGCCTGTGCAAGGTTCTGCATTCAATCCCAAGCTACAGAAAAGAAAGAAAGAAAGATTACAGGAAATCCTTTGGGCTGAAAGGAAATGATACCAGATAGTAATTAAAATCCATAGTAAGAAATAATGGGTATGGGAAATGGTAAATTTATGAGTTAATATAAAATACTCCTTAAATATATACTCATTTCTCTTCATAACATCCTTCCAAACACAACATTTTATAAAGCAGTAACGGTATTGTTGACTTTAAAACAGATGCAGAAATAATATTCAAAATAAGGGTATAAAGGATGAGGGAGGGAATAGAGTTATGCTGGAGGAAAGAGTATATAAAAGGTCTTATATTTTAGGCAATTGTTAATTTGAAGTGACTGTACTATATAGTTCATTTTACAATCCTTTGTATCATGACTAAAAAAGTCACTCAAGAAATATACCAGGTGTGGTGGTGCACACCTGTAATCCTAAGGAGGCCTGGGAGGCTGAGGCAGGAGTATAATAAGTTTGAGGCCAGCCTCAGCAACTTAGTAAGACCCTGTGTCCAAATAAAAAATAAAAAGGGATGGGGATGTATCTCAGTGGTAGAGTACTCACCTAACATGTGAGGTCCTGGGTTCAATCCCTAGCGTGTGTGTGTGTGTGTGTGTGTGTGTAGATATAAATTGGGGTAAGGTGTGGTGGCACACACCTCTAATCCTAGTGACTCTGAAGGCTGAGACTGAAGGATCACAAGTTGGAGGCCAGCCTCAGCAACTTAGGGGAGCCCTAAGCAACTTAGTGAAACCTTGTCTCAAAATAAAAAGGGCTAGGATGTGGCTCAGTGGTTAAGCACTGCAGGGTTCAATCCCCAATGCAAAAACAAAAACAAAAAACACCATGGCCAAGGAATTAAAATGATACATTAAAAAATATCTTAACACAAAAGAGGTCAGGAGAGGAGGAAACCCATCTATATTGATAATTATGGTAATTATCAAAAAATAATATTGATAACATTGCAGTCAAAAGGCAGAAATTATCAGGTTGAATTTTTAAAAAAGCAAGATCCAAGTCTATACTGTCTAAAAGAGACATTCTTTAGATTTGAGATACAAACAGGTTGAAAGTAAGGGAACAGAGAAAGACTGTGCAGATAATAATCCTGAGAAAGCTGGAGGAACTATATCAATTTCAGACAAAATAGACTTAACATTAGAAATATTACTAGAGACAAATAGGGCCATTTTAAATGATAAAGATGAAGTGATCAATATGTCCAGAATTTATACTAATTATAAATGTGTATATACCTAACAACAGGTCCTCAAAGTATATGAAGCAAAATGAGAAGTAAAAGGAGAAACAGGAAATTCAACAGTAATGAATTGAATTCTCCTTTCAATCACTGATAGAAAAACTGGATAGGTTGAGTGAGAATATAGAAGACTTGAACATTCTCAACTAACTCTACCTAACACATATATAGAGTACAGCACCCAACAAAGAATAGATATTTTTTCAAGTACATATAGAATATTCTCCAGAACATATCATAAGCGAGGCCATGAAATAAGTTTCAGCATATCTTAAAGAATTGATGTTGTCCAATGTATGTTTTCCAGCCACAGTGGAATTATGTTAGAAATCAACCATAGAAATATGGAAAGTCTCCAGATATCTGGAAATTAAACAACATGTTTCTAAATACTCCTTGACACAAAAACAATCAGGATGGATTTTAAAATGTTTCAAATGGAAAGATTATAGAATACAGATGAAGCAGTATTTAGAGGAAAATGTATAGCTTTCAGTTTTTATATTGATAAACTAAGTTTCTTCAACCTGAAGAAACTACAAGAACAAAATAGAACTAAAGGAAGCCAATGAAGGGAACAGAACTCAATAAAGTAGACAGAAGAAAAAATAATGGAGAAAATTAATGAAAAGTTGTTTTTAAAAATCCTTTTCATAGCCGGGCGTGGTGGCTCAAGCCTGTAATCCCAGCACTTAGGGAGGCTGAGACAGGAGAATCGCGAGTTCAAAGCCAGCCTCAGCAACTGTGAGGCACTAAGCAACTCAGTGAGACCCTGTCTCTACATAAAACACAAAATAGGGCTGGGGATGTGGCTCAGTGGTCGAGTGCCCCTGAGTTCAATCCCCAGTACCAAAAAAATCCTTTTCATCAATAAAATTGACAAACCTTTAATTAGATTGAACAAGAAAAGAGAGAAGATACAAATTAGCAAAGTCAGGAATGAAAGAGAGGACAGCACCTACAGAAGTTTAAAAAGATTATAAGGGAATGTTATGAACAACTTAATATTAACAAATTAGATGATTTAGAGTCAATGAACAAATTTCCTGAAAAAGACACAAATTATCAAAACTGACCCAAGAATAAAACAATCTGAATAAGACTGTAAAAAAAGTTTTAAATTAGTGCTTTAAAATATTTCCATAAAGAAAAGCCCAGGCCCAGATGATTTTACTGGTCAGTTTTAGCAACCATTTAGAGAAGAAACAATACCAATCCTTCCCACACTTTTTCAGAAGACAGAGCCAATATTCTCTAAGGCCACTATTATCCCCATACCAAAGCCACGTAAAGACATAAGACAGCTGGGCATGGTGGCTCATGCTTGTAATCCCAGCACTTTGGGAGGCTGACAGGAGAATCGTGAGTTCAAAGCCAGCCTCAGCAACGGCGAGGCACTAAGCAACTCAGCGAGACCCTGTCTCTACAAAAACACAAAATAGGGCTGGAGATGTGGCCCAGTGGTCCAGTGCTCCTGAGTTCAATCTCTGGTATCAAAAAAAAAAAAAAAAAAAAAAAGAAAGAAAGAAAAAGACATAAGACAACTACAGACCAGTATCCCTCATACAAATAGATGCAAAAATCCTTAACCATATTAGCAGACCAAATCCAGCCACACATAAAAAGGACTGAACACTGCAAGATCCCAGTAACAGTATACCCACTAGTGCAGCAGAATCATAAAGAGAGTACCAAGTATTGACAGAATGTGGAGAAACAGAAACCCTCACTCATTGCTTGTGGAAATAGAAAATGACACAGCCTCTTTGGAAAGCAATTTGATAGTTTCTTAAGATAAACTTACCATATGACCCCTACTCCCAGGAATCTGCCCAGGAGAAATGTACATATTTCCACACACAGACATGAATGTTCAGAGGAGCATTGTTCATAATAACCCAAAACTGGGAACAATCCAGGTGTCTCTCAACTGGGAAATGAATGTAATATAGCACACCATGGAAAAGTGTTCGGCAATAAAAAGGGATGAGGTATTGCTACATGCCACAACATGAATGAACCTTGGAAACAGTGCTGAGAGAACAAAGTCAGACACAAAGACCACAAGTGGTTGGATTCCATGTATCCGAACTACCCAGAAAAGGCACCATAGGTAGTGAGAAAAAGCAGACTGTTGGGCTAGGGGTGAGAGTAGTGATTCACTCTAAACTGGCACAAAGGAATTATTTGGAATTGCAGAAGGACTCTGAGACTGGATTGTTGTGATTGTTGCCCAACTCTGTGACTTTTCTATAATTCATCAAAATGTACACTTACAGGTGGTAAATTGTACGGCGTGTAATTTATCCTTCAGGAAAGCCATTTTAAAGGAATCCTCTCACTTTCTTGAACTTCTGTGCTTCGATTTTAACCCTGATGCAACAAGGATTGATTTGTTGATAACTTGTAATGTAAACTCTGATTTATGCATTTAATAGTATTTATCTCACAACAGCTTTTAAAGAAATAACCTATTTGCCTGCATGTCTTTGTTTCAAATACGTTTTTCCAATACCTCTTTTTGTTTCTCAGTTCCTTCTAAATGGTTTTTAATTCTCAACTAAAGTTTACTATTCATTTTGTATTAGTGGTCTTGTCTTTCACAGATTCCCCGGCCCGCAACCTCTGAAGGATGATATTAACTTTTAGAAACCATGGCATAGAACAAATTTTATATACTTTTGATGTCTTTTGTTAACTTAGTTTGTTGATGGAAATATAAAGTCTTATTTCTTAAATGTACCTCGGTTTTAACTATGTGCTTTAATTATGTGCTCTCCTTTCCTTTTAAAATAGAATATGCTTCTCTGGGATCACTCTATGATTACATTAACAGTAACAGAAGTGAAGAGATGGACATGGATCACATTATGACCTGGGCCACCGACGTAGCCAAAGGTAACATTGCTTGGTGAATTCTTATAGAATTGGTGGGAGCATTTCCCCACTCTGATATGCGGACTTACATCAGAAAATTTTTGTTTCTTTTTTTTTTTTTTTTTTGGTACTGGAGATTGAACTCAGGGGTACTCGACCACTGAGCCACATCCCCAGCCCTATTTTGTGTTTTATGTAGAGACGGGGTCTCACTGAGTTGCTTAGTGCCTCACCATTGCTGAAGCAGGCTTTGAACTCACGATTCTCTTGTCTCAGCCTCCCAAAGTGCTGGGGTTACAGGTGTGCGCCACCACACCTGGCTCAAATTTTTGTTTCTTAGATATTCTTTTTTCAGAACAAAAGTAATATTAAAAAAATTTTGCAATTCCCTAAACAGATATTATTTTAAGGTACTACCTTTCAAGTCCTGAATTCCTTTTTTCTTTTTTCTTTCTTCATTTCTTTCTTTCAAATAAAGTTTTGCAAAATCAATAAACTCCAGGATGGATGTTTTAGCCTTGTTTTGCAACATTGTAATCAACCAGCTTGCTTAACACTTTAAGTGGAAAAATTGTAATTCTGTTGTCCATCTTAGAGTCTCTACCAAGTATCTAAAAGTATGATTTATTTTAGGGTTAGCGCCACTCAATTTGTATACATAGTAATATACTAAAAATAGTAACAACCTGCCAAAAATGTTTTATTTGTCCTGCCATGTAAAAGCAACTCAGATTTTATTTTATATTCAATGTAATCTTGGACATCACCTTTGGAAATTAAATAGTTTTAATATGCAAAACCCCTAAACAAGGTGCCTACTCCCCTACCTCCTGCTGCCCCACCATAAATTCCTGCAGAGACTAAATGCTTTCTAAAGCAATTCAAATTCCACTTATTTTTATCTTTTTTTTTCCATTTTCCTAACTGAACATTTTTTAGTTTTATTTATAACTGTCAGAGTTACTTTGGAAACAACTTAATCTAAGTAATGAATGCTGGTAGTCACATTTGTATTCTAGTAACCTCTAGGAAGCGAGTGTGTCCACATTTTACTGGAGGCATTTAACTCCTTTGCACCTTACTACTCTATTCTCTACAAACATCTCTTTACAAAGCCAATGTAAAGAGAACAGCTCATACTTTGCTTTCACTGCAAGGTCACCCAGAGACTTCCAAAAGCAATAGTCTTTCCTTCAGGGAATTCTCTTAACTGTTTGAAGTTTTATGCATATCTGCCAAATTCTTCAAATATAGAGAGTTAAATTTTCCTTAAAGTTTTATGCTAGATGTAGCTACTGAATGATGTTTTATTACCTGATAAGAATAACAAGCTCTATGTTTAGGATGGAGTACGTAAAGCCTAGTTTATATTAATGAACTTAATTGTGTATTCATGCATCAAGCATCTCAAATCAATCTTAAAATTTCATATTAAGATATTTTCATGTAACATCACAGTCACCTCTCTGCATGTCAGTAGTATATAGGAACCACCCGTGTGTAAGCAAGATGATGTGCTGCCTGCAATATTGTAGAAATATACTTACACAAATGGAAATGCACATGTGGACTGTCCTTGACACTTAACCTTATAGACATTTGTATTTAAGGTGCTTGGCCAGTTACATCCATGTTATTATTCCATGGCACTTAGCATGGATATCCAGCAACAAATCAACTGACATCAGCACTCCCCTTCAAGCTATCCCTAGTTCCTAGCCTATAACATACACACACACATACACACACACACACACACACACACACACACCCTGCTCCACCCCACTCCTGCCACATCATTTGTATCTGGGGCAAGTCTCTTGGTTCTAGAACAGCTGTGACCTTCTGGAGTTTTTCGAGAGTTCCTGACTAGCACTCTACATCAGAGGGGCAGGGAAGAACAGAACAGAATAAAGTAGCAAAGTGGAGACCCAAGGTAAAGGGTAGGAAAGGAGAGAATGAGAGTAGATGCCTGAATGGAGTCCAGATCTATCATTGGTGAATTAATCTGAAAGGCGAGTGCTAAAAAATCCTTTTAAACAAGGTGTGGTGATGCACACCTGTAATCTCAGCACTTTGGGAGACAGAGACAGGAGAATCACGAGTTCAAAGCCAGCCTCAGCAATGGCGAGGCACTAAGCAACCCAGTGAGACCCTGTCTCTACATAAAACACAAAATAGGGCTGAGGATGTGGCTCAGTGGTTGAGTGCCCCTGAGTTCAATCCTGTTGGGTACCAAAAATAAAAATCCTTTTAGATGACCTATAAAAGAAAAAAGAAACAATGCTTTAGGAATTACTTCAAACCATTCTAGTAAAGCTAAGAGTAGAACTTGGAGATTAAATAGGAAGGCTTGACCTTATTGATTCTGTTTAAAGTTCAACTAGGCACCTCTCAGTTTAACTATGATTGAAGTCACTGGAACAACAATATGCCGAGAAATCAGAGACTGAATAATTCATTCCATGAATGAGAGTAGACCCATGCATTTTGAAGTAGGCATTGCTCACCATCATTGCTGTTGAAAGAGTTATACCTCAAAGCTAAAAAAGATTTACTTGTCTCTGCATGGGAGGAAGAGTGGGAGTTGAATCAGTATATCTGAAATTGTCACAAGTCAGTCAACAAAGCATAAAGGAGCAATTAAGCAGATCAACTTGGATCCAGACTCGAAATGTCACCATTGATTCCAAATCTCCTCAAAAGTCTCCTCAATGACACCGTCAGATCTTTTTTTAGAAAACCCTAAATGTTAAGCCTGATTGACATATTTTTCAACCTTCTAAATGGTTTGCAATAAAAATGAAGCTGAATTATAGTTGATTTTATAAAAACAAATTAAATAGATTATATGATTTTGGTCATATGATTATAAATCATATGATTATGATTACTACAGTGCTATGATTATGATTACTACAGTAGTAATATGTACACTAAATATTATTTAAGTATATACCATACATTGCACACAAATAATTTATGGTACTTTTCTTTTAATAATCTGCCGTGAGGAAGAAATTGCCTGTATTTTAAGCTTGTATTCTTGAGTCTTACTTTTTGAAATCTTTCTCAGCAAGTGTAGGAACTGTCTTTATTTCTACTAGTACCTAAGCAAATTCTACCTGAAAAATTATTCAGAAATTTGATTCTAAAGCAAGAGAGAGGTAACTTTGAAATTGGATCATAAGATTATGAAATGTCACCCATGTTGTAGCTATTGAATTTTCATGGTTTGAAGTATGTAGAACTTAAAGAGATTCCCTTTATCCCAATTGCTTCTTTCTTAAGAGCATTTAATTACTAATACTTTTGTTAACCCCTCTTTTCAGTGATATCATTGTATGATGTTTACATTTTTCTTATTTTCTTTGTTCTTTCATGATTCTTCAATATATAATAATCAGAATAGTAGCAGAATAATATATTATTAATAAATTAACCTTTATCAATTTGAAATATTCTATATACTTTAAAAAGTGAAATCCTAGTTATTAAATTATTTTCAATGGATAATTTCATTAACAAAAGGAACCTGTTTGATTTGGCAGTGAGAGGGGCTATTTCTTCCATAATTTAGAACAGAGAACTGGAGAAATAAATACTCAGTAGAAAATATTCTTTTTCTTTATTCTAAAGGTATAGATAATACACAAATATGAAAAGTCAAACACTACTAATGAGATTACCACAAAAGTTGTCTTTTAAAAAGCATATTTTTAAATTCAGAATAATGAAGCTGTTTAGTTTATACTGAAGTATCTTGATTCATATTATAAATATGTTGGAGAGAACTTTGTAGTATGTAGAAATTATTTCAAAGAGTTGTCCTGGTGAAAATATTTTAGTTTACAAAATAAAATATTTTGTAACTACTATATATTTTTCTATCTTAAGATCATAAAATCCTTTACCAGTCCTAACTAATCAGTACCCCCAGCTTCCCACTTCTACCCTATCTTCATTCCCAGGTCTTATTGGTATGAGTCCTGAGAAAATAAATCAAGCTGCAGCTTGATAACTGCAGACCTGCAGACATCCAAATGCAAATGGGAAGCCCTGTTACAACTTCAGCAGATTCAGAAGGCAGTTGGTAGTGGGATACCTCAGTCATGGAGCACTTCTTCCAGTGGTTACTGGGCTATATTCATACAAACTTCAGAAAGCTGAGATGTCCTTATTAGGTATTGTAAGAAGCTAGCTATACCAATCAAATTCCAACCTCTAAGAGATTAAGACATATAAATTTTGCTTAAATAAATGTTATTAATGTAGACCATATTCTATTTCTGTTTTATCAATCCTGGAAGAATAGAGCACGTGGATTTAGTTTCTGCTGTTGAATTCTCTGTAAAAATATGTAAGGTAATACTGATGCAGTGTTGAAACATATTAATAGGTCTTTTTTCCTTTTTGTATGAAAAGGAATGCACTACTTACATATGGAGGCTCCTGTCAAGGTGATTCACAGAGATCTCAAGTCAAGAAATGGTAATGTAGTCATATGCTTTTTTACACATTTTATTACAGATTATATGCACTTGTATATAAAAATAAGGATCATGGGATGGGGCTGTGGCTCAGTGGCAGAGCGCTTGCCTCGCATGCGTGAGGCACTGGGTTCAATCCTCAGCACCACATAAAAATAAATAAATAAAGATATTGCGTCCATCTACGACCAAAAAATATTAAAAAAAAAAAAAGGATCATGCTTTATATATCTTTAGTGACCTGTTGTTTGACTCATTACTGACACCATGAAAATTTTTCCACTATTAATAAATATCAAAATGCTCTGTATTGTTTGAGGAAGCTGCATACTGTTTCATTGTATGAATATAGCACAGAATGTGGACAATTTGGATTATTTACATTTTTTCTGTGATAAGAAATGTTTGGTTTAATACCTTCCAGCCATTTTTTTTGACACATCCCTAATTATTTCCCTGGATTCATTTCCTAAAAGAGGTATTGCAGGGTCAAAGTGTGTAGTCATGTATTTTTAGTTCTCTATTTTTACATGGTTCTCTGTACTAGCATTTTTGAGTTTTGTTTCTGTTACTTCTTCATTATATGGTATAAATTTTGATGTCACC
This sequence comes from Geosciurus inauris, assembly GCA_004024805.1. NCBI lineage: Eukaryota > Metazoa > Chordata > Mammalia > Rodentia > Sciuridae > Geosciurus > Geosciurus inauris. The sequence continues at coordinate 110,185 of PVHX01003751.1, read as the reverse complement.
CATGTCCATATGACCTGGAATAGTGCCCAGAAATGATCAGTATGTTTAGAAGGTTGGAAATAAAGGCCTTTTTTTTTTTTTCCTTCTCTACTTCTGTACTTTCTATAGTCTATTTATGATACTATGTTTTATATTTTGGAGAGTGAACATTTTAAAATAACTTGCAGTTAGACATTACCTTCAAGTAGGAATGGAAACAGTGCTTCTTCCATTACATCACTTCAAAGTTATGGGAGAAAGGCGGTAAGATTATTTAGCTTTAGCAGAACTAGCTCAAGTAAACATCAGAATTTGCTACTTTTTAAAAAAAATCTTGCTATCAATTACTTATTTTTATGATTTCCAAGCAACTCGTAATAGGGAGGAGAATTATTTATTTTAAGAAAATCTTTAAGTCAGCGCAGCAAAAATGGGTGTTTGATACCCTTCAAATGGGTAGTGATAGCAAGTAGAGGAAGAGAACCAGGGAATGAGCCAGGTGCACTTGCTCATACTTAGGACTGTGAGGCATGTCTGGGAGGGGTGGGAGAGATGGGGAGGAAGGGAAGTTGTTGGCAGCTGTCACTCATCAGGAGTCCAGGTTGGGCCCCCCACCTAACCCTGCCAGTTGACTCTGCCTGACTGTCTTGCCCTCTTCTAAGTCATCGCTTATCCTTTGGCTTATCTTAGAAGCTTCCTGGAGCTAAACGTTCTTGATGCATGGATGACTAATAGGAAATCATTAGGAAATAATCTGGAATCTATTAGGAAGTATCAGAGTTTTATGACTGCAAGTTTTCAGTTCATGCTCAGAATTTTCAATTTAAACACGTTATTTGATTTCAATATATCCTAAGTCTTCCACAAGAGGAGAGATTAATTGCGGGTTTGTCTACACTATCATTATGAAGACCATATAACAATGAAGAGTGTTATCATTTTTTAAAATTATTATCTGTATAGTTACTTGACAGGAGCACAAAACTCACATTGAAAGAATAGAGACTCAATTTTTTTTTTTGCATTTTTTTGCCATTTTTCCCCTGGGAAAAGAAATAAGAATTCCAGTTTCTGTGTTGTATATTTTTATAATGTTATTTCTTAAAGAATATGTTAATCTTAAATGAGAGAAAGCACTAGAGATATTTTCAAAAACAATTGAATGTCATACTAGCAATATTCACATTATTATTTGTAAAAGTTTGTAGCAAACCTGTAATTCCATGTTTATGCTTAGGCTATTTCTACATATGAGGTCATGCAAAGATTATTTTTTCCATTTATCAAAATCATTAGTAGCAGCTAATAAAAACCTGTACTGATCATCTACCATGTTCAGGCAATGAGTGGCATACAAAAGAAATGCCAGAAGCAGTTCTTCAGGGTTCTGCCGTGGCCTTCTCTCCTCTATGGTCTTATCCCCCCATTCCCACTTACACATTAACACCCCCATACAGCTCAACTTCAAAACTATTTATCAGCTTATTAGACATCTGTGTAGATATTTTACATGACCCTAAAATGTATTTTGTAGAAATTAATCTTTTCACTTTCTTCTTCAACCCTGAAAGACCATTCCTGCATCCCTCTGCCAGTGACTGGCAGTACGGTTACCGAAGCCAGAGATAAAATAAAATGGAATTGATTGTTTGAATCCAGAGCTCCTGTTCTGACCATTAAGCTGTTTCACTCCTTTATCTGAGTTCATCCTTGAAACCCCATCCCCCATATCTAGCTATTCATCCAGTCTCACTGATCTTGTGTCCTGAGTACTTTTTCTCCCCCACCTCTCTTTTTCTTTTTACTTTTTTTTTTTAAATATTTATTTATTTATTTATTAGTTTTAGGTGGACACAATAGCTTTATTTTATTTTTATGTGGTGCTGAGGATCGAACCCAGTGCCTCACGCGTGCTAGGCGAGCACGCTACCACTGCGCCACAATCCCAGCCCTCTTTTTACTTTTTAAAATTAGAGCATTATAGGTAAATATAATAGCTGGATTCATCCCAACAAATCATGCATGCATGGAATTGGATTTCAATTCACATTCTCCCTCTTTTCTTTCCTCTCCCCCATTCTCCTTCCTTGACTCTACTTGATCTTCCTTTTACTCATCTATTAATTTATTTTTGATTGATTCTTTCTACTTATATCTAAAGATGAAATTACAGTATTTGCTGGTAAATGGATGGAAATGGAGAACATTGTGCTAAGTAAAATATGCCAGTCTCAGAAAATCAAATGTCTCATATGTGGGAGCTTGAGCAAAATAAGGGAAAAGAGGGGAGGATCAGCTGCCATAAAGTCATAGAGAAGAGTCGTAGAGTAAAAGAAGACCTTGAGGGAGGGAGGAGGAATGGAAAAAGAGGAGAAATACAGAATGAGTTTTTAAAAATCATGCTATGTGCATGTATAAATACACCACAGGGAATTTCACCTTTATGCCCTGAGTATTTCTCAACTCACTACTTCTTTTCTGTCCTTTTTCATAGCACTAGCACTGGCATCCTCATCCATCTCTTGGACCACACCCTCTTGCATGTGCAGCACCCTCTTTGCCTCTGATTCTCTTCTCTAACGTGGTCTGCTCCCTGCACATTTGCTCATTTCCTTCCTTCACTTAAAATTGTTCGCTGGCTTTCTATTTCTCACAAGGGCTCTTCTTCACTTGACCCTACCTCCCAAAATTGCAATCCCTTTTCTTCTGCTCCTGAGGTTTTGACATAGGTTCTCTTTCTGCCCAGAAAATTACTTTCCTCCTCCAGCACTCCTCGTTTCTGGTTAGCCCCTACATCTTTAGGTCTTTGTATGAGCATCATCTCTTCCTGAAAACTTCATCTGACCTCTGAAGACTTGGATATCCCTGTGGGTTGGGTCTATTATACTCTTACTCTCTCTCATCATGGAATTTTTTTCCACTTTATTGTAGATGTCTTATTGTCTCTGATCAGACCATAAACTCCACCAGAGCCGAGACAGTGCCAGTTTCATTCACCTTCTTGTTGTAGAGCATATTCATGGCTGTTGCCAGAGTAGATACTCAGAAAATGGTTGTCAAATGAATGTATGAATAAGTAAATAAATGAACATTGTCTCTGCATTTAAGAATATTATTTTTCAAATTACAAATGGTCAATGAATACATGAAAAAATGTTCAATATCCTTAGGAAACAGGGAGTTGTAAATCAAAACTACACTGAAATTTCATCTCACCTCATTCAGAATGGCAATCATCAGGAATACAAATAACAGTAATTGCTGGTGAGAATATGGGGAAGAAGGTACACTAATAATTGTTGATGGGACTGTAAATTAATGCAGTTACTTTGGAAAGCAGTATGGAGATTCCTCAGAAGAATAGGAATGGAACCACCATATGACCCAGCTATCCCACTCCTTAGTATTTATCCAAAAGTATCTAAAAAATCAGCATACTGTAGTGATACATGCCTACTAGTGTTTATAGCAGCACAATCCATAATAGCCAAGTTATGGAATCAGCCTAGGTGCTCATTAATAGATGAATGAATAAAGAAAATGTGGTACATACATAATGGAATTCTTCTCAGCCATAGGAAGAATGAAAATATGTCACTTACTGGTAAATGGATGGAACAGGAGAACATCAGGCTAAGTGAAATATGCCAGACTCAGAAAGTCAAGGGTTTTCTCTCATATGTGAAAGCTAGAGAGGAAAAAAGTAATAAACAAAAGAGATCTTGCAAAAACAGAAAGGAGAACAGTAAAGTAGAAATAGGGGACCAAGGGTGAGGGAGGAGGAAAGGCAAAGGGGAAGACTGGGGAATAAAGTTGACTAAGTTATGTCATGTACATGTATGAATATATCATGATGCATTCCAATTTTATATATAGCTATCATGTACCAGTTAAAAATAAATAGAAGGAAGATCAGTAGAATAGAGGGGAATGGGGAAAGAGGGAGGAAGGGGCCAGTTCTGCGGATTGAAATGGAGAAGACTATGTTCTATGCATTTATGAATATGTCAAAGTAAACCCCACTATCATGTATTACTGCAATGCACTCTAAAAATAAATTACAAAGAAAAAAGAAAATTATTCTTCAATTGGGAGAAATAACTATATATGTGTGTGTGTGTGTATATATATATATACACACACATATATATATACATATACCATAAAGTAATTATGCTAATGATTTCTTCAGTATCATATTGGCATTCTACCAGCAGAACCCAGGTAAAAATTTGGGAATCCTAACTACTCTAATTTGGTGCCTTTTTTACTGGACAGTACTGCATTTATATAAATCAAATGTCTTAAAAGCCTTTTAACTCAGCACCTCATGGAATTAAGCTTTTATTTTAATGTCAGCTCCCATTTGCAAAATCCTTAATGCAGTAAATATTTTGATTTTATTTTTATAATATCAAATTAGAAATTTAACATACTGAAGCTAGAAATAGAAGGTTATGCTTTTTTCAGTATAAGACAATTTAATAGGTAGATGATTATCATACTTCATCTTTTTTTTTCTTTTTTTTTTAGTTGTTATAGCTGCAGATGGAGTATTGAAGGTAGGACTCTTTCTTTTAATTAAAAATAATTTTTTTGGGGGGGGCTGGGATTGTGGCTCGGTGATAGAACACTTGCCTCACATGCATGAGGTACTTGGTTCGATCCTCAGCACCACATAAAAATAAATTAAATAAAGATGTTGTGTCTATCTACAACTAAAAAAATAAAAATTAAAAATTAAAAAAAAATAATTTTTTTTAACTTCAGATAATTCTCTTATTAGTCACTAAGTAGAAAGTTGATCCTGGTTCCTCTGTTCTCAGATCTGCGATTTTGGTGCCTCTCGATTCCATAACCATACAACACATATGTCCTTAGTGGGAACTTTCCCATGGATGGCTCCAGAAGTTATCCAAAGTCTACCTGTGTCTGAAACGTGTGACACTTACTCCTATGGTGTGGTGAGTTCATTTCTTATTTCTTGTTTGCTAAAGGAAATGCAGAGAACAAACAGCCTAGAGAAGAGAGACCCCACAATTGAACCTTGTGTTGTTTGAGTGGTAGTACTGTTTTTGGAAGGAGTCTGAAACTGAGGTATGGGGAGAATACTTCCTTGTTGTTAAAATGTGTACTTTTATCACTTTTTTGCATCTGAGTTATTTATCCTGTGTTGAGAAGAAATCAGCACCACTTCCAAGAAGCAAATGGAACCTGAGTTAGTGTTGGGCCTGAGGCTGTCCTACAGAGTGCTTTTTTGCTAGGTAAAAATACAGCCAGAGATTATCTCTTGAATTCAAGGGAAACGTGGATCATTTGGAATAGGACTTCCATATGATGGATTTCTCAAGCAGTATAAAACCACCAATAGATCTGTCAAGTGAGTTAATTAATAGGAAACTTTTAAGTGTCAACTATTAAACTGATTAGTGAGTTTCTAAAAGTACAGAAGAAAATGTACTTGGCACTTAGCAGATGTCTGCTGCAAATGTTACAGAATACTAGTAACCATCTGGAATAGGAATCTAAGATATTGCAGGAGAATGACTACAGAGCATCAAAGAAGAATGGAATCCTGTGCAAGTGAGGGGAGGATGCTCAGGGAGTAGAAACCACAGAAGGGAGCCAGTTAGGGAGAAGGAGCTTCGGCAAGAGTGTGGGGATGGATCATCCTGGAGAAAGAAGCCTGAAGTGTGAGTACTTCTTGCTGGAGAAAGTAATTCATTTTTTGCCTTTCTTTGAGGATAAGTGCTATAGTCCAAAACAGTATTTGGAACTCCCTGTCTTTGTGTCTCACCTCCCTGTGTTCATGCTATGTATGATAACTCTCTGTACCATTACTTCTTAAAAGGACATTTTCATTATAATGGGAAAAGAAGACCAATTTGAGCCCAAATCAGCATGCTTTTCTTCCTGAACTTGTGTGTACTCTCACTGAAGGTACTACCAACAGCATAAGAGGAGGTCAATGTGGGCAAACATGTTCCCTTTCTTTGATCAGTCTCTGGGTATTTACTGCTGGCTTCATTACACTTTGGTCTTTTTCAGTTGGCTAGATCTTTCTAAATCATCACACAGCCTGTGTACCAAATTACTTTAATAGAGATGAATTTTGTTGGCTATTGGAAAAAATCATTTCTAGAATGAAATATGTGTTTTGTCCTGAAGGCTAGAATTTTAAAGGTTAAAAGACAACAGTAACATGAAGCTAAATCTCCAATTCCTTGTAATGTTTCTAAGAATGAAAATTATACACTATTATAGATAGTGATGAAATAAATCTCACTGAAAAAAAGGAAAAAATAAAATAAAATGAAACTTCCAGATGAGACTGGATTCTAAAATAGGTCTTCCACGTTAAAGTTTACTATATCCTAATCATTATACTTTCCTCTTCTGAGGATTCTAAAAATGGGGATCCATTCTCTTATGAGATTATGTTCCTTCATATTTAAGAAAAATTTATTTATTGAGCTAGGCACTGTGCTGGACACCAACTCAGGGCACTTTAAATTGTATGTGGCTACTCGCTGGTCCTAGAACAGAAGGTAACAAAGTTTTTCTACAAAGGACCAAGTAGTACATATTTTTGGCTTTGAGAGCCACTCACAGTCTCTGTTGCATAGCTCTCTTTGTTTTTTACAAGCCCTTTAAACATGACAATCGTGCTCATGATCTTAAGCAGACCATACTTTGCGGCCCCTCTGTGGAACATGGAGATTTGGAAAGTAAGCAACATGGCTCATCTGCAGCCTGCTCCAGTTGGTTGTTCAATAGCAATTCAACAGCAATTCAATTCTCACTCCTTTCTTGTGCACGTGCATATAAAAGTATATAAACATGTGTATCTACTGTCATGTGTAACTAATTAGAAAAAATTAAAATATATACATAGAAAGTTTACTTAATACACATGTACACAAGATAGTTCAAGTACCTTTTATATTTTCTGATATCATATTCAAAACTGCTCTTTCGAATTTGAGGTTTATTGTTCCATTCATGTTTTTATCATGACATCTGATGCATAAATACCTACAAAGAATTGTATAGGAAAAATATATATAAACATATTTAATGGTCATGGTTTTTAAATTATTTTGCATAGTTATATGAATGAAGATTTGAGGTTCATTTTCACATTCTACAAGCCCGCGTACAGTGCTTTTAGTCTGAAAATTCTCTTCAAGTTTTAGTATTTCCCTGTTAGAAATTTTTATGAAAAGATATAACTGTAAGTTATTCTTATATTATTAGTTATTCTTAATATTATTTCACTTATGAGAACAAACACCATGCTGCCTTCTCTCAAAGTCTTTGAGTTGCCAGGGTCTCTGATGTGAGATGCACTCACCTGCTTTTCATTTGCTAAGGTGTGGACTTGGTTCCAGGAACCAACAACAAATGCCTTTTTGCATGTAAGCCATAAAAGTTGTCAAGAGATGACTTCAGTTTACTGAGCTGAGGATCCTTCCTGTGTCTTTACAGTCCTTGTCACACCTTGACCCTTTCTCTTAAGCACAGTCTGAGTCTACCTTTCTGCAGCTGCAGGTGTTCAGTTTGTTTTATTAAAACCTTTCACTCAGGCAACTGGGCTTCACTTTCCAGAGGGCCTGAATAGATCTCTTTGTGGATTAGGCCTTCTATTCACTTGTTTACTGGCCCTATCTTTGCTTGGTTTGATTTGGTTTTATTGAGGGAAGAATTTTACAAATGCTTATCAAGTCATTCTATCGAGTAGTTTAACTTACTCCAGCCAGTGAACACTCCCTGGGTCACTCAACATTTGCATACCAGATGTCGCTCCATAGAACCTGTTGGTCCCTGCCACATGACAAGTCTCACTATCAATCCACATTCATACTGGAGCCTTCCCTTAATTAGGGGGAACAGAAATGTTCCTTAGTGACTGTTTTAAAACAGCTCTGTCATTTGTCTCTCTTGAAGTAAGAGAAATTTGCATAGGATACTGATTTGCCTCATGCAAAGAACTCCTGTCAACAGAATTCTATTCAGAAAAGTGTACAAATACTAATTTAATTATAAACCAGGATTCAGTATTGTATCTAATTCTGACCCCTTCTCATTCTGTTTGTTCTAAATAAACATCATTAGTGAAAGAAGTACACAAATGCTTTCCCAGAACCCTTTGGTTTAAACAATTGCACAATTTTTTTTTAATGAAGGAAGCATTATGGGTTCAAAGTTGAAATTACATCAAAGAGCAGGAGAAGACAGTTGTTAAGGTTGGGGCCATGTTAGTTTTAGACTTTTGTGGTTCACAAACTTTTGAAAATAGTACCTATCTAGGAAAACAATGTGATTTAGAAATTTTCTATGTCCTTTTAAATAGAGATACATAGTCAGGACTCATTTGCCAGTAGGAGCATCTGTTTGCATAACACATGCCAAAGTTTATTAATAACTTCTATTGATTGAAATCTCCCCCTTCTGCACAAGTCACATACAGATGTATAGAGAAGAGTTGTCCTTTATTGCAAAAATGCAATGTAGTTTTACTTTTGGTTTTTAATTTTTTTTCTATTAGAAATTAGCCCTAATACTCTAAAAAATACTAGCCCTCCCTAGACTGATAAACTTGTGTTGCTTCTTAACACTTGACAAAACTCACTAGCCTTGTATTGCCTTAAAAAAAAATGTGCCCCAGTGCCAGAAATGGATCTTGTGTTTCTTGTTTCTAAGCTGGTAACCATTGCTAGGCAGGCAATTGTTTCTCTCTCCATTGATAAAAGGAGATGTTTCTACTCTCTTATTATACTTTGTCTTGAAGGACCAAACCAGAAAGTATGTTTGATGTGTAATCCACAAGAAGAATAAAGGCTTCAGAAAAGCACTGAAAGAATAAGCCTTCCGAGAACACAAGGTCTCGCCACCCTCTAAAAACAAAGGCATCCTAATGACAATGCAGAAAAGATTAGCTTGCATGGGACTTCTCAGCCAAAACCAGCTTTGAAAACAGTAGCTCAGGAGGCAGCCTCTCTGCTATGCTTGTCTGTGAGCCCTGTTCCAGAACCAGCCAGGCCCAGGTAATGGCTTTTTATTGTTTGTAAGAGAAAAGGCAAGAGAAGTCTACAGCCTCATCCAAGTTTCTGTTCCGTAAACTGAAAATAGAAATTTTCCTGTGAGCACAGTTGAAGTGTGAGGATGTCCCAATATACAATGAGTTGGAAAATATTTTTAAGGTGAAAGATCACGATAATATTTAGCCTGCATCCTCCCAACTGGTATTTTAAGGCATCATTTAAAATATTTTTAGACCTCCGAGTGACTTCCTCAGCATAGTTAGTTTTTGTGCCAAATGGCATTTTATGAAGTGTGGAAAAAACCATCCTATCTTATACCACCTACTTTTTGGTACATTCCCAAATTTGAAGAATTAATACAAGTAAATCATGAGATGTGCCGATACTGGAATCCAACTGAAGACGCTGTCTGGGCTCGAGCGTGGTGGTTCACAGTGGCTCATTATGCTGTCTCCAGCATAAACCCGTCGAGTGCCTCCATCATCTCTGGGAGCTTATCCGCTACACCAAGACACAGTGAAATGAAACTGTCCTATTTTTTCAGAGTTAGAGTTCTTAGAGAGGTATAACTTGGATCTTATCAGACTTAGGACATTTCCAGCAGAGTATTTTGAAATAAAGAATGAAGAACAGGGCTGGGATTGTAGCTCAGTGGTAGAGCGCTTGCCTCGCATGCGTGAGGCCCTGGGTTCGATCCTCAGCACCACATACAAAGGAATAAAATAAAGACATTGTGTCCATCTACAACTAAAAAAGAAATATTAAAAAAAAATCAATGATTAAAAAAAAAAAGAAGGAAGAACAAACAGCATTCTGATATTGTTTTCTCAAACTCTTCATGTTGCATTTTACCTCACAAAATCCAGTTTGTGTGTGTGTGTTTATGTGTGTTTATGCATATGCAGGTATATAAGATGTGTGCAGGCCAAACTAAGAAAGGAGGAGGTGCAAGTCTTCTCAACATTTTGGGATCTGGAGCAATTGATTTATTTGAGGCTGATTCCCTATTGCCATTCTCCTTAGGAATGCCAAATTCATTAACTTACTTGCTTTTTATATCTTTCCCCCTCCCATCCCCAACACCAGTGGAGAGGTAATTGTGAATGGAGGGGCTTCATTTCCTGCCAGCCCTCTGGCTGCCCCACCCGCCTCCCTGGTGCAGGCAGAGTGTTGGGGTGATTGCATACCTGCACTGGCTCCCACCCTTCCTTCCTTACAGACGCCACTAGAATTGTCCCCTTCTGGGATGCCCCTTACCTTTTCCTAATCACTTGTGTGACTCAAATAGAATTATTCAGTAGCTCTTCTAAAGAAGTACCTTACACACTTGATTAAAAGCCCAAAGAGGCTTCAGTGGATTTTTTTTCTCCTGCTTGAGCAGCATCTGCCAATTTCCCTGATTTTCCTGCTAATTATCTTCGTATTAGCCAGCATTCGTTTAACATGTTGTAGCTCGAATGAGACTGAGCACTGGCTGAGGAAATAGTGTATGTACAGCTAAAGGTTTATAGGACTTGTTCTAATAGAGCACATGTCCATTATCTATATTCTCATTTTGAAATGGGCTTTTGTGTTTTGAACAAGGGAAATCTAAACCTAAACTACTGAGTGCTTTCCTCACTCCCTGCTTCCATGGCTCCATACCTACAATGTAGCACATTGCACACTCTCTAGTGCTGCCAATTCCCCTTTCCTAGAATTACCTGGGATTAGAGTTTCACCTTTAGAGTAGGACAGCAAGTTTATACTTGAGAGCTGAGAGTGTCTTTGGGCAAGTTTGCTTAACTTTCGAAATCCTAGTTTCCTCACCTAGAAAATGATGATAATATCCAACTTATGGGATTGACTTTGAACATGGTACCTTGAACACAGTAAGCACTCAGTAAATGACAGTGGTTGTTATGATTATGTTTATTATTGATAAACTTTGTTTTTGTACTTTACAAAGTATTGGTAGACTCAAATTTTGGATGTTCATTTGTTTAAACAGAGAAAATAACTGAGTTTCCAAATCTCCATTATTCAGTATTTAGAGAAACCCAAATCAACAGCATTTCTAGTAACAGTTTTCTTTCTTTGGGCATTCTAGGGCAGATTTAGTAACCATACTGATCTCAAAAAGTTAAAACTTGTATATGTGTGGATACACATTTAAACTCAGATATACACAATCAGCTTATATGTGTCAACAATGTTTATTACATTTTAGAATATGGTATTATAGGTAGCTGAGAATGGATCCTTTAGACTGCTTCATTTTGAGAGAAAATTGTCCAGAACACAAAATCTAGGTGTTATAATTTTGCATATATTTCCCATTGTGGGGTAGATAGGTTTGCTAGTGATTTGGATTGGGGGCTCAGGTTTTTTTTTTTAATGAGACCATTATTGAACTTCTTAAAACACAGTTGAATTTCTTATAGAGAAATGCATCAGAGATTGAAGGCGGAAAAAGTTTTAACTTTTTGTTACAAAATATAAAATCTAATTTGTGGGAATATGTGAAAATTCTAGTAACTCGTGAGAGTAAGTTAAATTCCTCAGGCCCACTAATTTCATAAAATTTTAAGTGAGCCATAGATAGTCTAGCTTCTCAACTAAGTTTGTTTCTTTATTTTTTAAAAAAAAAGAACACTAAAAGTATATAATATGTGAAAAAGTCCTATGCATCAATCTATGTTTTGTCCAAGTTTCTACAGATGGGGTTGGTTGTGTCTGGTAATTGGACACAATTAAATATTAGATAAAGTTTCAGGAATATACCAAAAAGATAAAGTACAAGAATAAAATTCCATTTCCTTTTTGTTCCAGGTTCTCTGGGAGATGCTAACAAGGGAGGTCCCCTTTAAAGGTTTGGAAGGATTACAAGTAGCTTGGCTTGTAGTGGAAAAAAACGAGGTAAGACTACGTTTCTCCATTCAGGTACATAGATCAGAAAACAGTATTGGGGTTTTGCAAAAGACTTTTTCATCTTCTTCAAATTGAAAGTAAGTTCACGCTTATGGAAAGATTAGCAGTAGGAGCTAACACAAAGGGTCAAAGTGATGTTATTCCTCATGAATGGACCCTTTACATCTAATTGTTGCAGCTTCACGTCGTGATGCTGTAGATCAAAAATTGTACAAGTACTGTACTAGTTTCTCAGTCTCAATTGTAAAACCTAGGGGTTTGTTCTTAGTGATGAAAGAAGCCATTGCGTCCAAGGTAGGGGAACAGTTTAACTCCATCTCCTGCGTTTAGGACATCTTTTTTACTGGCCGGGAGTTGATATATCTGTAAGAGACCTTCAGCTACTTCAACTTACCTCTCCCAGCAGGAGTCACTATAGTACAAGAAACTGTCGCTTAGATGAGAATTTCAAAAATAAAAGAAGAAAAAATAGTTTCAAAAAAGGGAAAAATTACAGTTTTGCCACCTACGTTGAACACTACATTGAAGATGAGCTCCTCACTGGAATTGGCGAGGCAGTGCATAACTGTTCGCTTCTTCATGCAGAGCCTTTCCATTTCAAAAGAACTTCAGTGGCGTAAACACCGTTTGTGCTGTGTCCCCAGCCTCGCTTTTCTTCTTCCCACAAATTGAGGCTTTCAGTTAGTTGGACCTATGAGCCTACATCAGAGAACATGGCACATTCATATCAAAGAGAGCAACTACATTTTGAAAGGTTTAAAATTGTGCCTGAAACGCAGAGCCATGGAAATTCTCAGCATAAGGATGAAGCATCCAATATCAAGGTATTATAAGAACTTAGATCACGTAATGGAAGCATGCAGTTGTCTTTGCGAGGTGAAACAACTTTATTTCACAAAACTTCTTCATTTCCCAATCTTATCTGTGCCCTCCACAATGGTAAGAGTGCAGCCTTAAGATAAAATCATTTTCCAAACAGTGAATATATAAAAAGATCCCCTTTTTAATGCTTTAAAAAGAATTAGCTTGATCTGCTTCCCCCGTGAGTGCAGGAACAAATTGGAGTAATCAAAAAGCTGCTATTGACTAGGAGAAACCAAGTTTCCTTCTTTTAGGTCACATAACCCAGAGTTACCTTATTAATTTGTCCTCCTGATTCATTGGGGATGGATGAAATGTTGATGATAGCTGAACTTGATGGGAGAGAGCTGCCTGCGTAAGAAATGAACAGGAGTTGTGTGCAAGAGTGTGCGTTCCTCATTGTTTCACAGGAGCTGCTCAGTTTTAATTAAATGTGATGACAAGACCTCACACGCAGGAGAACTGATGTTTTTAGGATATGAGAGCCTACTTATTTCTGCTCTGTTTCTTTTGCCAATGAGATGATTAGATGTTTGGTTCAGGGCTCACAAATGACAGTGGAGAGCATTATTGACCTTCTGTTGACTCTAGAGCAAAGCATCCGATGTGATCTTCCCCACTACCCTGCACTGAGATAAACCAGGAGAAGGGGATTTAAAGCTAACTGGACCATCCAGATATGTGTAAGACAGAATAATTAATATTTTAAGAAGAAAATTTACCAAAAGAATGACAGCATAGGGGTAAATCTAATCTAAAGCATTTTTAAAACATTGAATATCAAAAGATGAAGAGAAGGGTTGGCAATCACTCATGCTGGGTCTTCAGAGCCTCTTTAGCATTGTACTTGAGGATACAGCCTCCCCTCCATCCGGGAGCACACTCTTTAGCTGTGGTGTGTCCTGATGATCAGCTTGTGATGCATGAAGACCTTCATACTGCATGTATTAAATATAGCAGCAAGTGCAAAGAAACCACATGTGATGTGAGTTCTCTCAACTTTCTAATGAATTTATGTAAAATTTGGTATTATAGGGATACTTATCTGCCATTCTCATTCTGCACAGTACTTATTTGTCAAAAATATGGAAATTAGATTTAAATTCAATTTCCTTTGTCATTATTCAAGAAGGTATGTTCCTCTCACCTCATAAATGGAGGCACCTGTTTACAAAACAGATTCTGTTGACATAGCATCAAGGTCATTCCCAAGGATTGATTTCACTTAGTAACAAAATCAAGACTTAAAAAAATATAACATACAAAATCTTTTCAGTTTCTAATTATTTTATTTTAGTGCTGAGTACCTTTAGTTATTGGGTTGAAAAAAAGTAGCTATATTTTTAACAGACCTCATTTAAATAAAGAATGATGTGTTTAAACCATCAAGGAGAAATTTTAAATGTGATCTAGTCACCTATAATGTCTACATCCACTTATTAGAGTTGCTTTTCTTCTTAACTTTATATTTTGAAAAAATTACATACTCACAGGGACTTGTAAAAATATTGCAAAGGATCATCCCCATCACCCAGCTTCCCCCGTTGCTGGTATCTTACACAGCTATACGAGAGTATCAGAATCAGGCAACTGAGACTGGCACACTGCTTTTACCTAGATGTGAGACCTGATTCAGTCTTATCATTTTGGACTGCTTTTTGCATCTACAGGAAATCAATACTTTCTAAAAATATATCTGAAGATTTTTGCTTCTAAACCCTTAACAATAAAACATAGGACTTTAAACCATCTTTTTTTCTGATATTAAATCTTACTAAAGCTAGATGCATAAAGCCCTGCTAAACTTACAAAGTAAACAATGAACCCTTATAGAAGGCCTGACTTTAAGAGGGCATTACTAAGGAGTTTTAAAAATCAACAGATGAGTATATTTGCTATTGTCATTTCCATGAAACTCTATCAGTATGGGCATTCAGAATGTTCTGGCAGCATAATTACTACACTTATAAATATTTAGATTCTTAGGTAAAATGTGTTTTGTTCTAAGTAGCAAAACAATGTGATTAACATAGAAATCTTCATAGAACAATTCACTACTCTTGACTATACTTTGGAAAGACAAAAACTTGACTTAAAAAATAATTTTTGCATCTTATGTAGAATATGATGCAAAAAAAGGATATGATCTTTTTAAAATGTCATGACTAATTGAGTGATTGGGAAATATTTTAATTTTAAATATGAATTTTTATTTTAAAATATTTAAATTTTAAGCAGCACTGCAAAACTGGTGCTGAGATCTAGTTAATCCAGAATGTTTTAATGCATTAGGAATGTTCACAGTTATATAATCAGGACCTAAATGCTTTGGATTCTGTTTTAAAATACTTTTTAATGCACCAAAATAATCCCTTACATAAAGTGTCTGAATCTAGATTTAACTGATATTTGACCATGTCAAATTATTTTAAATGAGTGTGAGCTTTTGTGTACTGTGTCAGATGTTGTGTCAAAAAGTTTTTCAGTATAGAAATATAACAGAAATGATCATCCATATTCAGCCAGTTCACATTTCAGTTCATGGAAAAATGTTGAGGCAAGGTAATATTGGAAAGTGTTAATTGACCTTTTCCAAAAACTCATTATTTTTAGTTACATATGGAGTACATTCAGTTGCACAAGTACAATGATAGTCTGTTTTTATTAGTTTCCATCTCTCGACTATCTTATATTTTAAAAAATGAACACATTATTTTCCTTTTGATGAAGGTCAATAACATTATAGTAAAATAATAGTACAGTTTAATACTACTTGCCGTAGTGTGAGATCATTAAGATAAGACATTTAAAAGTACTCAGTTTAGCCTTTAATTTGGAGGGGTTTGTTTTGTTTTTTCATTTTATTTTGTTTTGAGATTATCCATAATTCCAAATATAGATTTTTCAGCTTTCTTGCCAAAGCAACTATTTCTCTAGTTTTACACATAACGTTCCCCAAATCCAACCAAGTTCAGCTTTATGTTTTTCTGTTCGTACAATTTCTTTGGCAGACAGTGCTAGGGAATAAATCTTAGTACTTCATAGTGCAGCAGTTCTCAATTCTGTCATACCCAGAGCTCTCTTTGTAACAATGCTGTTAACATCCTATACACCTCTGAAAGAAAATTCAGAGAAACACAACATGTACACACATTATATTTTAAGTCAATATAATGTTGTAATACAAAGGAGAAACTGAAATACATATTGCAGTATACAAATGCTCAGGCATGACCTCACTAGAGGAACTAATGGGACAATTTTAGGTGTTTGCACCTGTGGGTGAACAGAATTCAACAGTTACCGATGCAGTCCCACAGAGCTGACTTGTATTAATGACTCCAGTAGCAAGAGCAGCACTGCTCTTCATGACAGTTTTCAAAAATCTGGATGCAAAAATCAATGTGCCTTTGACTTATTTTATTTGGTAATTATGTCATAAATCAATGTTAGAAACTAGGCATAGAAAAGTAGAAACCTCATTGTTTACTTGTTTGTTTGCATGAATGCACATGGGGCATTTGAAATTTGATGGGTTGCAAGAAGTCCTTGATCATGTCAGACTTAATGGCATATTGGAGACGTCTAGCATTTATTTATTTACTTAGAGTACCAGGGATTGAACTCAGGGGCACTCAACCACTGAACCACATTCCCAGCCCTATTTTATATTTTATTTAGAGGACAGGGTCTCACTGACTTGCTTAGCACTTCACTTTTGCTGATGCTGGCTTTGAACTCCAGATCTTCCTGCCTTAACCTCCCAAGCCGCCCAATTATAGGCGTGCTGTTGGGGATCAAACCTAGGGCCTTGCATATGCTATAAGGTGCTCTGCCACTGAGCTACAACCCCAGCCTCTGCAGTCTTTAAAACAAACAAACAAAAACCCCTCAAGGGTATGGCATGTTCTGTGAGAACCACTACTGTAGAAAGCTAGAATAGAATTGATGTTCACATGATAATTTGTGTTGTATCAGGTCCTTACAATAGATGGGCATGACCAAAGCAAAGCTATGAGTCATGTATTCAGAATGTTTTACTTTCCAACGAGAAAATGCAGAGTTTTAAAAATTTATCTCTGTGATTTTCTGTGCCAGAGATGTTTTCAGAGTTGTGCACCTCATGCCAAAACTAAACTAGTTTCCTAGTTACCTGGCCTGTTTGCCTATATCTTAAGTTGCTAATAAATATGTGGACTAAATCTGTGGTTTTAGATTTACTATCTAAGTTCCAACCTGCCCCTCTCCTACTGCAGTTTCTTTTAAACTTTTTTTTTTAGTTGTAAATGGGCACAATATCTTTATTTTATTTATGTATTTTTATGTGGTGCTGAGGATCAAACCCAGTGCCTCATGGATGCAAGGCAAGCATGCTACCACTGAGCCACAATCCCAGCCCTTCTTTTAGACTTTGTCCTGTTTTATTGCATTTCTGCTGATGAACCTGACCTCTCCATCCACCACAATTCATCTCTGAAGGAAAAGTGGGAGTCTTTAGAGATTAGATGATACAAATCTGAACGTAAATTCTCCCTGTCATATATTAATCCATGGAGGCTTCAGGTTTCATATCTTGTTTATGCTCTCAAATTAGCTTTTTTAGGACTCTCCCCTGCAAATAGTCTTTGCTTACCTTAATTAGTAAATCCTATGTTTTGTTTCTCCTTCTCTCTGTTGTAGAGACTAACCATTCCAAGCAGTTGTCCCAGAAGTTTTGCTGAACTGTTACACCAATGTTGGGAAGCCGATGCCAAGGTATATTTTTTGGTTGTTCAGTATTCTGAATTTTCACTTGTTTGTTTGGTTTTGAGTTTTTAAAACTTGAGTAATAAAATCCATTACAAAGCAAAGTTGGATTGGTGTGCCTGTGAACTCCAGGCTGACTGCTAAAGCCCTGTGTTGGCATCTGCTTATCTCAATCTCTAGAGACTCATTATTGACTCTTTTTTATAGTACTCTTTGGTATTCTTAACTCAGTAAAAATAATTTTGTTCTTTCGTTTTTAACCTTTAATAACCATTGCACCTCTATGGCAAAAAATGGCTAACACACCACAGTACGTCTTATGTGCCAGGCACTGTTCCAGGCACTGTATGTATATTAGCTCGCTTATTTCTCAGAATGCTTCTTTGAAGTGGGTATTGTGATTACCCTCATCTTGCACATGAAGAACCAAAGCAAAGAGAGGTTAAATGAGTCAAGGCCACACAGCTAGTATGTGGTGGGGCTGGTCATGAGCCTCAGCAGTCTGGCAAGAGGCCCTGCTGCGTTGGCTGCCTAACCAGAGAGCAGGCACAAATAGCACTTCCAGAGAATGTTGGTACGTCCTCCAGTTTCAGGGATGTTTTTGAGTTATCACAATAGAGTTGGAGAAATTCCAAAACTTGGCCTTTCTTGTGGTTATCACATTTGAGCATGAATAGCCTGTTTCCTTTCCCTGCAAAGATCATTTAAAAGATTCTCACATACGTACGGAAATATTTACAGATAAAATGATAAGCCAGGCTTGGATTTGCTTTAAAATGAGGTGAAGGCTAATGGATGGCAGTATGGATTAAACCAGATTTCCCTGGTCGTTTTCAAAGCTCAGTGATAGAACATGGAGGTTCATTACATTGTTCTCTCTACTTTCGTGTATGTTTGGAATTTTCCATAGTAAAGAGTTAAAAAATAGGACTCTTAATTAAACATTGGAATAAGAGAGGAGTTACACTCAAGAAAAGAACAAAAATCTTTGCGTTCACATTGGTCCCATTTTTTCATGGGGAAATAGGGTTATTACAACTGACTTTTGAAATAGAGGCCTAAAAAGAAAGACTAAAAAGTGGAAGTTTTTCCTAATTTAAACACAGTTCCACTGTGATATCCAGGAAGCATGTGTGATCACAACATTAAGTCTGTTCTTCTACAACATGCTTCTTTACTTGTGAGTAGCTCAGAAACAATTGGTGTGTATCAGGCTGTTAGTGTGACAGAATTCACGTCGATTCATGCAGAATGTTTTCTAGCACATTGTTCCACACTGAGGGTGGGGTATAAAGATGCAGCCCACGAAGCAGCCTGGTGCTGGGAAGCGCTTTCACTCCATGCGCTCCTGCTTGGCCTGGCATAGAAGATTTGTTGCTGGTTCTCCCCAGCCACGAGCATTTGGCCTTTGCCCTGGTGTCCAGCAGCTTCAATCTTTGCTGTCAGTCCTGCTCTTTAAATTTCTTTCACCTATATGTTTTCCAAATTGAGTCTTATATTTACTTAGTATTATTTTATTAAAGATTTTAACATGTTTTTTAAACTATATTAGTATTTTTATTTAGGATAATTATTTTATTAGCACTCAATGATAAAACTGCGTGGATTTGCAGTGGTCTGCCCTATTCCTATTTAGGTCCTATTATTTTTTGTGCATGATTTTGCAAAATGTGGGTATTTTTGAACATTAAGAGAAAAGCCTACACTTTGCAACTAATCCAGAAGATATTTGCAAGCTTGCTTTAAAACATGTATTTTAACTGTTTTAGTGGTGTGCTATACCCTTCCCCTACTCCTTCTATTAGTTATATGACCATTATAATATATACAGTGATTTAGGTAGTGCTTTTCTCTGTAATACTCAAATAGAGATTTTGCCTGAAATTATTCGCATTAACTTAGATTAATGCAACTAGATCTGTATAATTGTAATTATGTTTCAGTATGCAAAGCAAGTTTGTAATTTCTTAATCGGAAACTTGGCACTACATTAATCACAATTCTAAGAACATATGTTTATTGCTCATTAATTAAATGATAGTATAAAAACTTTACACAACAAGGACATTAGAAACAGTGTTGAAGCCATAAAGTTGGCATATCTTTAACATGAAGTAAGTTGACTCTTCCTTGGGACCTAAAAAATTTAGTGTCCAGCTGTGTGCAGTATAAAGGGAGTTTAAGATTGATTTTTATTTCCTAAATTCATGACATCTTTCTTTCTTTTTTTTTTTTTTTTTTTTTTTTTTTTTTGAGAAAAGGAAAAAAAATAAATGTTTATTGCTTTGCTAGCAAAGGAGAAACAGAGAGGACTCCTGTCCCAAAGGCTGTGATTCTGCCCATCAGCAGGAACAGGGGGCTTTTAAAGGGTGATTCAAAGACTACATTTCATATGTTCTCTGTTGGAGTTGTAATTAACTTGTTAATTTGGGGGATGGTCAATTCTGAGATCTTCTGGTACCATCCTCAAAGTCTGGAGTACTTCGTTTCATGACATCTTATTCCGATCAACTACTCCATGCCCACTGTGTTGGCTGTGATTGCATAGAGGTTGCAGCCCACATACCCACCCTCTTATTGCTCATCTCCTCTAGATCATCTGGCACACCTTCATTTCCTGAGCATGCTCTCCTCCTTCTCTCTTTCCCTGTTACTTCACTATAGAGCCTTCCCTGGCTACTCTGTTGTCCCCAGCCCAGGCTTAGTCTAAGCTCCCTTTCCAAACCACAGTCTAGACTACTGCCCTACCTTGTACTGTGGTATTTTTTAAAATATCTTTTTCTTCCTAAATGCACTGCAAGCTCCATGAGACAATTGAGCACTAATTCTTCTGTATTTCCTAAAAGCACTTTACATCAGTTTAGTAGGTAGATGTCCAATTTGCTGTTGCCTGAAGAAGCTGGACCACAGTACATTTTTGAGAGGTAAATTTTAGTTCTCTGGCTCGAAATATGGAGCAGTTCAACCAGGAGTTGGTGCCAGTCCTGTGCATATATGGAGAGCCATAATTGGTATTTTCTTTTTTTCCAGTCCTAGATTTTTAGAGTTTCAACACCTAGACTAAAATATTCACTCCACCTCTAAGACTCGTGTTCTTTTATAATGAGGAAAGAGAGATGTATATAAAAGAAAGCTGGTATTAAGTAAATGTTGGATCACACTAGTGGCTTATGACAGGTGCTCAAAATATTTTATTGAAGAAAAGAAGAAAGGAAAGGTGAATATTAATTTAAGCTTTAAAAGCACATTTCTAAATAAGGAAAAATAATAGCTAAAGCCAAAAGTTTAAGAAGAATACCTTGCCCTTCTGTAATAAAAGACATGAAGGGGTTAAGAGTATGACCCATGATTGTGTAGATTGCCTTCTGTGTGATGCTGGGCAGCTTGGACTTTTCTGAGACTAGTTCTCCTTATCTATAAAATGGAGATAACAAATAGAGAAAAAATAAATTGTAGATGTTTAATAAATGTTCCTAGATGTGATATTTTAAAATAAACCAAGTCTACATAATACCTAAAAGGCACCTAAGCCCCCTCAGAGGAATGTCCATGAGATCCTAGATCAAATGTTTTATTGTGTAACCAGAACATTCAAAGATATTACTATAAAATTCTATACTATTGTTGCATTGTTCTTTCTTCTTCTTCATTTTGTTTATCTGTTTATCTATCTATCTATCTATCTATCTATCTATCTATCTATCTATCTATCTATCTATCTATCTATTTAGAGACAGGGTCTCCCTGTGTTGCCCAGGGTGGGTTCAAGTGATCCTCCTGCCTGAGCCTCACCAGTAGCTGAGACTGCAGGCACGTGCCACCACACCTGGCTGGTGCTGCATTTTGAATGTTCGTGTTGATCATTTCTGTCTGAGAGTAGATGCTAACTATAGAATTAAGGTTTTTCTAGGAATGCCTGTCTAGCTACAAAAGAGCTTCACCTTAGAATGATTAAATATAGGGAGACATGTTTTTCTTTAAAAATTCATTAGCTTCTCCTGCTGCTTTTCATTCCAAAATGAAAATCCTGTATTTGTTATATAATTAATTCCTGTGCAAACAAAACATTTTTTTCTTTTAAAACATGACTCATGGTGGGAGAAGGTAGAGTGGGAACAAAGGTAAAGAAGCCAAACAATATTTATCAAATTTCCTACTTAGGCATTTTCTTCTTTATTAGAAGGCTTAATGTACATCAGTAACATGTAGCTACTACACTCTTTTCTTAAAACATAACTCACACACATATGTGCCCTTAAAAGAGAACAGTAGCAGTGGAACTCAATAAATATTCCAGTTTTATATTTCTGAGAAATGAAAAAATTGCTTTTCTTCATAATATAGGAAGCATTCAAGTCCCAAGAGCAAGCCACCTCAACATCGTTCTTTCTTGTTTTTATGCTCCTAAATTAAAATGCATGTTTTAATTGCTGCAACTGTAATTTGTTCAGAAATGGTATAATTATGAGGCCTGATGAAGGGAGAATATGCATCATCCTTTTGTTATCTTTCTCCATTTTTGTTTTAACCTTTTGTTTCAACCTTGGCTAGAGTCTAAAGAGAAAGACTAGTCTAGTTACTGCTCACTGAAGAAGTACACTTAACTATTGCTTTTTCAGATTCTGCTGAACAGGATCTTACATTGTCCCAGCACTAAAGCTTCTTCTAATGTGAAATACACATTGAGAGCAATGGCATTAAGACAGCTTTAAACTCGAGGTTTCTTCTTGACCAACTAATTTGGGAAATTTTATTAGTTCAAATGGATTGATTGGTAAATATTCCCCCAACATTTTATATAAAATCTTTCAAAGATACAGAAAAGTCACAAGGATTTCACAGTGACTAGCATGGCCACCATGCAGATGCCACCATTAACTTTTTACTAGCTTTACCACATAGACAGATATTTAAATGACTTAACTTTTTTCCTTTTAGGGACCTTAATCACATCTCAGTATTAGTACTCTTCTTGCCTAGAGAAAACTACTAATTACCCCAGCCTTAGGCCACATGACAGAAAAATAACATCTGAATCCACTTCTTATAAATAGTTAATTGGGCCAGGCATGGTGGCACATACCTGTGATCTCAGTGACTCCGGAGGCTGAGGTAGGAGGATTGCCAGTTCAGAGCCAGCTTCAGGAACTTAGTGAGGCCCTCAGCAATTTAGCAAGACCCTGTCTCAAAATAAAAAGGGCTGGGTATGTGACTCGGTGGTTGAGCACCACTGGGTTCAATCCCTGGCATCAAAAACAAATAAACAAAGACAAAAATAAGTAGTTAATTGAAAATAGAGAAAACAGTTCCCTAAACCAGAGCAATCTGATGGTTGCAAAATAACTAAATCAGAACACTGCATAATGTTTCTTTTTGTTACAGTGGGTTGAGCTTATTACTATACCATGGCATGGACATCTCCATTTTCTCTTAAAGATCTCCCTTCTTCAGTGTGCACAACTGATTGCTTTTCTTCTCTTCTTCAGAAACGGCCATCCTTCAAGCAAATCATTTCTATTCTGGAGTCCATGTCCAATGACACCAGCCTTCCTGATCAGTGTAACTCCTTCCTGCACCACAAGGCAGAGTGGAGGTGGGTGGCCCTGGTGCCAAGTCCCAGCCCTGTCTTCAAAGGTCCCCCACTAGCCTCAATGGAGAAAAGGATCAGAGATGCTGACAATAGTCTAATTTCTAAGCATAGCATAGAGCAACCAAAAAAACAAAAGAGTGACAAGATTTTGGAGATCTAATTAGTCTTCTATTTCATAAGTAAGCAAGAAAGAGTGCTGCTTTAAGGTTGTCACCTTAGTATGTTACCCAGTATTTGGAAAGAATATTGAAATCATATCTTCTGAGACAAAAGATGGTTACCAGACATGCCTCTGTATACACTCTGTTAGGAAGCTTGGGCCTCTTACCAGTAAGAAATAAAAACACTGTTAGCCTTGAAGTTTGCAGAACTCTTTATCTGCTAATGTAGAGGGTAGAAAGACTATAAAAACACTTTTAAAAGAAAACTCTGGATGTTATAAATCCTATTAAAATTTCTTAAGTGTAAAACAAACTTAGTAATGAGAAAATCATATCGTATAAGTGGAAAAAGTAAGCCAGGGTGAAACATTTGCGACAGGTCACATGATGCGGGATTATAAATAGTGTGTTTGGGAGCTGACACTACTCCTCCCCTGACACTGCAGAGATTTTAAGTAACTTCATCTCTGCTCCTGACAGCCCTAGAAGTAAGTGACGCCTTACGCCATCTGCTGATGTCAAGTGAATACTGCACATACTGTGAAAATCTGAGTTGTTTACTCCTGTTGTTAGACATTTCTTGGGGATTTCTGTTGGTGTTTTACAGGATCTTTATTTATTTTTATTCCTTTGAAATAGCTGTGTAGGGCCAGTGAATTTAATGAATTTTTATTTAGGAATACAAAAGTAATATAGTAAAAAGTCTAGGCATAGAGGCTGGGATTGCAGCTCAGTGGTAGAGTGCTTGCCTAGCACATGTGAGGCACTGGGTTTGATCTTCAGCACCATAAAAAAATAAATTAATTAAATACAGATCTTGTGTCCATCTACAACTAAAAAAAATTGTTTCTTAAAATGTCCAGGAGCCAGGTGCAGTGGTACACACCTGTAATCCCAGCACTTTGGGAAGCTGAGACAGGAGGATCACAAGTTCAAAGCCAGCCTCAGCAACTGCAAGGTGCTAAGCAACTCAGTGAGACCCTCTCTACATAAAACACCAAGTAGGGCTGGGGATGTGGCTCAGTGGTCGAGTACCCCTGAGTTCAATCCCGATACCAAAAAAAAAAAAAAAAAAAAGTCTAGGTATAAGGAACTTTTTTCTGGGTTGAAATAATTAACAAAACAAAACAAGAAAGTAATGTTTCCTACATTAAGAGATGAGTGCACACCTAATCAGTTCACTCTCCTAAAATCCCATTGCTCTTAAGACAAAGAAGAAATACTTCAGAATCAGAAAACTCCCTACTCTGACCTCACTAACCTCATCTTAAAAGCACCAGCCTGCCCCTTACTTTCTGGCCTGCAGTCCTGCAACAGGGGGATGTTTCTGCCTTACTTGGAGTCTCTGCAAGCTCAGTTTCCTCTGTTTAAAGCCATCCCATCTCAGCTACACTACGCCTGATCCCCACCCCCACTCCAACCCCCCCAGCTCCTACTGGCTTCAATGGGCGCTGAACTTGTGTGTCTTCCAGGGAGTGTCCCCTGACTCCAGGTCAGATCATTCCTACCTATGTACTCTGCAGTTTATTGTTTAATGTCTCACTGGCTGACATGTTGGAGTAGGCATTATCTTTGCCTATCACTGTCCCCACAGCATCTAGAATGTGCCTTGAACATAGCAGCTGCTCAATAAATACATGGGGAAGGAAGAAAATACCACAGCAGTGATAACATGAAAGTCATTATGCTCTTGCAGAAGAGAATATAAATATGTAAGTTAATTTTCCCTACAGAAGTGCTGCTTATATTTATTCATTGGTGTGTTCCTTGAACTTCTGCTGTTGGAGACATGGATGGTGCCATTCTCAGTATTGGGCTGTAGTGGTAAACATGACCATCCTAAAGCTCATGGTGCACTCCAGCAGGAGAGGCCAATGTTAAACTGCTAAATATAAGTGTACAGATAACTATTTAATTACTGTTTTGACAAGCATTATGACAGAAGTACCGGATATCTGAGAGCATTAACTATGAAATCTGATCTACTCTGAGGAGATAATAAAAGAATTCCCCAGGGAAATGCTATTTGATCTGTTACCCAAAGGATTAATAGGATTTTAATACTAGTATTAATACCTTTGAGATAGGGAGTCTTTTAAAGTATGCCAACAAAATCAGAAAACAAATGATGTTTATAAATTTAAAACCCTTACATATAAAAATTTGAAACATTCATATAACCAAAAGCAATGCCTATCATAAATAAATTTCCAAGTACTTCTCAAACATTTGGGTCTCAAGATTCTGTTACACTCTTAAAAATTACTGAGGACTTCAAAAAACTTTTGCCTAAGTCATATCTGACAACATTTACCACATTCAAAAAGAGAACTGAGAAAAAATTCAAATATGTTTATTGATTCATTTCCAAAACAATAACAAATCCTGCTTCTAGGTTCAGCCTATGGCCCTATCACATACTGCCCCTGGAATACGCTGCACATTTGTGAAAGAATTAGAGTAGAAAAGGCAAATCTGTCTTAGAGCTATTCTGAAAACTAGTCTGACCTCAAGAATCCTCTGAAAAGCTCTTTTAGGTCCCCAGACCACACACGGAAAACCACTTTGATAGAGAATTACTGTCTTTAAAATAGCAATTTAATTAAAATATACTAAAGGACATGAAAAAGCATTTCACAAAAGGAGAAATCAAATGGCTAAGAAACATGAAAAATACTCAACTTCACTTAGCCACCAAATAAATACGAGTGACCATATGTATCAGATTAGCAAAAATTCACATTATGAAAATGCCTAGTGCTACAGGCTTTCTCATACCTTGCTAGCAGGGGAAACACTAGCTGTTGGTAAGACAGTTAGATTCCTATAAAATGTTTTTATTCTTTGTCCCAGAAGTCCTACCATTACCATTTTATTCCTAAGAAAATAAACAGGAAGAATATGCAAGAAATGTATAGGCACTTGTTCGGGCAGGCCTCATTTAGAATTACACAACTAGAAATGGTTTTAGTACAATAAAATGGAAATTGTTTTTTAAAATGATAATATACCATATACTAAATAAAAACAGAACCATTCATCATGTATATATATATTCATCATATATAGATCTGATAAATGATTTTGAAATAGAGGCTACAGTCTAGTTTGTTTGTTCCATTTTTTGTATAATAAAGGTATGTTAATATGTAATACATATTAACATATGTTTATGTTAATACATAAACACGTTAATATGTATGTACATAAACACGAAGAGAAAAGTATCAAAAAGACATTGTTGCAGGGCATGGTGATTTATACTGTAATCCCAGCTACTTGAGAGGCTGAGGCAGAAGATCACAAGTTCCAGGCCAGCCTCAGCAACTTTGTAAGACCTAGCCTCAAAATAAAAAATACAAAGCACTGGGGCTGTAGCTCAGTGGTAGAGTGCTCCTGAGTTCAATTCCTACTACCAAAAAAAAACCAACAATGCAGTGTTATCACTGGGTAGTGAGATTATGGGAGAGTGCTTTCTTTTTGAATATCTTTATTTTTTACTTTTTTTGCATTAAGCCTGGATTAGTTGAATGATAAATCTAATTTTTTTAAATACTCCAGGCCAGGTGTAGTGGTACATGCCTATAATCCTAGCTATTCAGGAGGCTGAGGCAAGAGGATCACAAGTTGGACCCAACCCAAGCAACATAGGGAGACCCTGTCTCCAACAAAAGAATACTTCAAGGTGAAAAATGAGAGAAATAAAGTTGGTAATAGAGAATGAGAGAAAGAAGAGGAAAACACATCAGTATATTTTAGTAAAATACAATTGGCCAGTGGGCATCCTCAGTGGCTCTTTCAGGAACTGTTGACCCTGCTTTCAGGGCTGGAGAGAGAATGTGTATTTTTACCTGAACTAGCAAACCACGCATTGAGAAGTCTAGAGGTGTTGTAACTGAACTTGGCAATTGGTCAAAAACATGGGGAATAATAATATCATTTATAATAATAAAAACAGTTACTCTTCATGAGATTCCTGCCAGATGCCTGTACTTCATTTGGATTATCTTTTTAAATCCCCATGGCAACCCTAATTGTATCACAGATACAAAAACTGAGGCCCAGGCAGGTTGGATAACTTGCCTGAGATCATACTGTACTGAGATGAAGCCTGTAATGGGACCCAGGGGGTCTGGTACACAGGCTGCTCTGGCATGCATGCTCCACTGTGCTGTTGCTGGACTGTGGCCACTGGTTATGCCAACTCC
Organism: Geosciurus inauris; assembly: GCA_004024805.1. Taxonomy (NCBI): domain Eukaryota; kingdom Metazoa; phylum Chordata; class Mammalia; order Rodentia; family Sciuridae; genus Geosciurus; species Geosciurus inauris. The sequence goes on along the minus strand of PVHX01003751.1, from coordinate 82,686 downwards.
CCATTAACATGCAGGGTTCATTTAACTGGATTCCTGTTTAGCTACGAGTCATATTACAGAGCATGATCGTTTTAGGTTATCATTACAGCAAAAAAAGACTGTCTTACTTACTCTGCCAAGTGCTGAAAAGAACAGTGTTTTTATCAGATCATCTGGGTATTTCAAAGGACAACATATTCAGACTACTTCTTGCTTTCCCCCAACTTTTGTCTGGTGCCTAAAACCATGTGACCAGGGTCCAAAGACTATTTTAGCGAATGAGAGTCACAGTGAAGTCTGCTTCCAATCCTGCTGTGGTGTTTCTGGCAGATGATTGTTTTCTAGTAGAGCTTCCTCTACACATAGACCAGATGGAACATCTATTTTAGGAAAATTAAATGATTCTCAAATTCTTTTTAAAGCTAGATTATTAAAATCCACATAAACTGTGTTCTTCTTGTTGCTCTAATAAATGATAGGAAAGAAATCTAATATCAGCCATTTCCCTGCTCATCAAATCCTCATCTTGATTCTCCTCCTATTGACATACTATTAATAATGGCAGTGAGCATTAAGAACAGAAAATGTTTGTCCCGTTCTCAACCCCTGTGATTGTCTACAAACTAATGGCTGTCTACACTGAGTTACAAAGGGTTATGAGCATTCAGACCTGTGTGTCTGGCAAAATGCTGTTGGTTGTGTTTTTCCTTGGTGACCAAAGCCAGAGTCCTCTCACCATGACATGCCTCCTTGACAACAAAAAGCAGAGATCAGAAAATGTAATCTTTCCAACTTGGATATTAGCACAAATCATGTAATACATAACACTAATATATATTTATCATGTTATAATATATATATATAAAATATTGTTTTGGCAGATAGACCTTTTATTTCAAAGTAAGTTTCTATTTAATGAAAGAAGCTATTTTAGTTTATTGCCTGTTCTTAGTGTAGGGGAAAATAATACTACTTGAAATCAACGTTGGTTGGGTTCAGTTTAAGAAAAAAACCAAAATTGTCATCAACCAAGATACTTCAACTATAATTTTAGAACAGAAAGTTTGTTTATAAATGCGCCAACAAATGCATTTGATGTAGAACCACACACCAACAGAAAGGGAACAGCTAGGGGAGCAGTGTCTGTGTCCTTGGGCTTGGGTCTCTTGTGGTACCAACCTCGGATCCCTGGGCACAGGAGGCAGAACAGAGCTGGGAAGCTGGGCTGAGGAACAGATGGAGGAAAAAGATCTTTTCAGTCCGTGTTTGTTTCTGCGTCACAACTTTCGGCTTACTTAACTGATGATCTCTTTTCCAGAAGGGCTTAAAAAAAATCACAGTGGCCTCCCAGAGCTGGAACTTGAGATGAGCCCTTGGGTTCAATTACAAGTGAAACAGAATGTGTTGGCCATTTACCCTGATTGAAAAGAACATCAGTGAGATCAGTCTCGCTGACAGGAGAGTTGGTACTGGCTTGGCAAAAGAGCTGTACAGACCAACAGCCTGCTCCACGGCTGTCTCACCTCTGCACATGCCCAGCTGTGCAGCAGCCTCTTTGCCACCCTCTGGCTGAAGATAGCTTACTTTTTTTTTTTTTTTTGTTATAAAAGTTTATCCTAAGATTTTCCATATTGATTTTTCCCTTCAGTCCCTCATTTGAAAAATAAAAGCACACTGTTTGTGAATGGGCATAATATCTTTGTCAGAAATATGAGTTCAATTTGGATTTTATAATGCAGTCTCGGTTCTGAAAGATTGCTGCTTCTGGGCCTTTTTTGGAGACTATGACTTGATTCTTTTTGTGTATTTTCAAGAGTGAAAGGGACGGAGTGTTGATATTTGGGGGTGGCACTTACTTGCTGCCTCCCTAGCTGAGAAACTTTTCAGACAAGCAGGGAAGCAAAGCCTTGGGCCCAAATCCAGACCCACCTCAATAACTGTTCCCTCAATTGGACTTTGCCAGTTAATACCTAGACACTTCTTGTTTTCCTTCATTGGGTTCTCATCTGTCAGAGCATTGGAATAAGCCTCTCACAGACTCTGACTTTCCCTGGAAATATAAAGGCAGATTTTGGCTGCACGTGTTCATTAGCTTTGACCAGGGCACTCTACCTTCCACACCTCCCCATCCCGGAAGGGTGCAATTGAAGGCACCCTGGCACAGCTATTGGCAGCCCTCAGGAGCCAGTAGATGTCACTGATTTCCCACTTGCCGCCTCTTCCTCCCTTTGGTCTTGCTCTCTGTGGGCCTTCCTGGCCTCCCCTTCTTTCTCCTCTCTCCTCAACCCTGTCTCATCTCCTCATTATTGTGGCTTACTTACCAGCTCTTCAGAAACTCAAGGAAAGAACTTCCAGTTCTCCAAGCATAAATTTAGACATTAAAATCATGACAGCCCTGCAGGAGAGAAAAGTTTGTGCCAAACTGTCTTAGCAGTTTCCACTGGTGTGAAGAACAGGTTTCTATTACTGGGCACATAGTTCTAAGTATGAGATTGGTGGACCCAGAAAGATGAAGTAAAGAACTTCCTTTAGACATTATGAAGAGATCTTCAGAAGCTCCTGTGGCCCACGGTGTCCTACACTTACCTGATTGTAAAGACTTTCCTGGGTTTTTATTAAATAATGGAAGTTCTTCCCAGCCCCCAGTCTACTGAATCATGAGCTCCAAGGAAAGTCTTAGGAATCTGTGCTTTTGTTGTTTTGTTATTTTAAACAAGCTACCCACGTAATTCTTAGGATCAGACAAGTTATAGAGCCTTGGTATGCTATAACCACCACCCCTTCCAAGGAAGGAAACAGAGTCAGGTTAATCTATTGATTGCTTGGGTTGCTCGGCCACAGGTAGGCCAAAGTGCCAGCTCAATCACTTGTCAACAGTATGATACTGGTAGCCTAACCTAAGTGTCATTTTCCCATCCATAAAACAAATTAGTACCTGTTTGTTGGGCTGTTCTGGGAATAAGATGAGATATATGATGTGCTTTATAAACTCTGAACAGCTAGATGACTGTAGGCACTCACTGATGACTAGCCTAGTATACCAGCTCCACAGTTTTGCTGCATCCCATGGCTCTGTGATGCTGTGTTGCCATACTTGGAGCATGTTTTTCCAAACTAGAAGCTACCTGATGATTTTTAAGGACATAAAAAATTCCTGCTTCCCTAGCTATTTCCTGGTCAACTGCAAAACACACACATTAGTCTTTCCTCTGATGAGTGTTCTGATGGACCCTGCAGTAGAGTTGAGACTTACCAATTGTCCTTGTACAGGTGCGAGATTGAGGCAACCCTTGAGAGACTAAAGAAACTAGAGCGTGATCTCAGCTTTAAAGAGCAGGAGCTCAAGGAACGGGAAAGACGGTTAAAGATGTGGGAGCAAAAACTGACGGAGCAGTCTAACACCCCGGTGAGTACCCCCGCCATCTGGCCGGCTTCCCAGATGCAGCATTAGAAGGTGGCTGAGCATGGCAGCATGGCGGCTCCTCTCCTGTCCTGCCTCCTCCTCACTTCCTGCCTTTTGCCTGTGTGTTAAAGGGCTGCATTTTAGCAGCTAGTATAAATGATCAAAATGCCAGCAATTTAGAAGAAAAGACCTGTCCTATTTCTGGCTTTTTCCTTAAGAAATGTTATTCTCTCCATGTGCTTGTGTATTAGACTTATAAAAATAAAATCTGATGTATTTTGATACCATCTGTTAGGTTCCCAGAACATGTGCCTAAATGCTGATTAACTCTTTATAGTTCATCAGTAATTAATAACTAACTCCAAGGTAGCTAAAAAAGTGCTTGTGTCACAATTTAACCACATTTTTCTTCTAAAATAGAACTAGCCTGATAGTGTTACCATTCCTTGCTCAGTTGAGTGTTATGATCATGGCAGCAAAATATTGGCAAAGTTTAAGACATGCTTCTAGTATGTTCTGTATCTAGGAAGAGTCTTGGTTTTTCCCAAGTATTGTATTTAGAGAAACAAAAAAATTATTTTTAAGTATTTTACTACATACACATTAACCTTGAGCTTACGTGCTACCATGCTACGTTAAAGTCTAAGCAGACTTCAGCACCCTTCTCTATTTTAAATGACTTATTTCCCGCAACTAAGTATAAAATGTATCTGTTTTTCCAGGACTTTTAATGGGCAATATTTTCCCACTCAAAATCACAGTGGTAGAGTAAAAGTAAACTTATATTTTTAACTTATTTTTTGATAGTTGCCACAACAATTGTACCAGATAACTTAAATGCCCTTCTTTTTGAGATCTTTAAAAAGCTTTTCTCTAAGTCTTAATCTTCATTAAAGCAGTCCGTGCCCAATTGCAAATATTTTTCAATGTCTAAAGAATACAATACTTTGTCTCCTTTCCCAACTTGTGTGGAAAAGCAACCTGATATCCAAAAATGAAAACACAATGAAATTAAATGTTCATTATCAGATTTAACTTTAAAAAAAAAAAGATTTTTGTAATCCAGGGGACCCCAAAACAAGAATTGAATAACTACACATAAGACTATCTTGGAACTTTACAAAGGTACAGTTTCTAAATTTCTGGATTTCACTTGGCTCTCAAGAAAGGAGTGGAGGGAAGTTTCCTGATGAGGTTGAATTGGTGCCAGCAGGCAGACTAGGTAGCATCACCTCAGGGATCTGCACAGGAGCCCTGCTTTTCCAGGCTGATGAGGGGCAGGAGCAGGAATGGACCCTTGTCCCTGCAGCACGTCTTCTGAAGCCTAAGAGGATTTTTTGTTTTGTTTTGTTTCTTAAATGCATTGAAATCTTAAAGCACTGCATGGCTTGACTCTTTCTAAATGTAGTATTTTAAGAAAAAACTTTAAACCACCTATTAGAGTATGCTTTAGAACCTTTCTTTGGATTATTGGCATCAGTTTTGCTAAGAAATTATGGGCTGCCTTGCACACATTATTGCTATTAGTAACATAGTTGTGTAATAAATAATAAAACGCTATGAGTGCTCAGTAGGATGTATGCTTGCATTTTAACTCCAGAAAACTTTCTGTAAAGGAATTGCTCTGAGGGCCACCATCTAACAATGGACAGCATGAAGCACAATCTCAGTGAGATTTCCTTCCCTTTTCTTACTTATGAGGTCTAAGTTTTCTTTCTTTATAGTACCTGCTTTTAATGTCTCCTCTGCTTAGAGCTGGTATTTCTGAAGGAAAGGAAGTTTATGCTCAGATATTTTATAAGTAGCTGTTTTCTTTTATCCTCACTTCAGTTTCTAGTTGGCTTTAAATGAGATTACTGAGAGAAAGATAAAATAAATCTTTGAAAAAGGAAGTGGCTGGAGGCTTAGGTTTTCTGTAGGTAGCCTCATCTTAATTATAAAACTTTAATGTTTATGTAACTTCATAAAAACTGTCTTATTGAATTGCTTTCAGGGACACAGTTTTCTGAAATTAAAAAGTTAAAGATATTTGGGAAGATGAGTTCTCTATGCATAAATAGGGATGGTGTTTATTTTTTAACTACTGTAGCTTGCTGTAAACTTTTAGGAATAAAATCTCACTTTGAGGGACATTTGCAGAAATCTTTGGTATCTAACTACGTGAGGCAAGATCTCTGAAATAAGAAAATAAATAAGCAACCCAGAGTTCCTGAGAGGATCTAATAATTGAAAACAAATTTGAGAAGCCAAGAATGGTGTCTGCAAGGGAAATCATGTCCTGTTTCCAATATTTAAGGATCAAAATCAACTTTTTTCTTCCATATACCTGATACTTTTTAGCTGAATTATATGAAATTATTTCTGAATTGAAACTTTTAGGAGTCTTCCTAGTAGAATGGACTGTTTAAAAAAGGAAACAACAACAACTCAGATCCCACTTCAGTTTAAACACTAAGAAACTGGTACTAAGTGTTTGGTAGCTTTATACCCAGAAAGCCAAGGTCTCCCAGAGTTACATAGTTTGTACATCATCATAAACTTATTCATACTAAACCACATCAAAAATACAAGCCTTCATTTGCTTATTTCTTGAAAGAGGAGGCTGTAACATTTTTCATATCCTAACAATTTTACCCCTGATATGAATATGACCAAACATTTATGGGAATAGGTTGGCTGTCCAAAATAACTATGTAAGACTTTTTAGAACATTTTTTAACGTGTGCAAAAGAGAATTCTTAGGGAAAAAAAAGTTCTATTAAAAGGATGAAACTTGAATATTTGAGGATGAAGAAAAGCAGTAATCTAAATGAATATTTTTCCCAGTTTTCACGTATATTTACATACATGTGCAGAATTGAAAAGTTAGACACATTCTAGAATTCATTCACAAATGACTTATTTAATAATTTGGACAAATAGTACTACATAACATCTGGCTGAAGTAAATAATAAGCGGAGGGCTGGGGCTGTAGCTCAGTGGTAGAGTGCTAGCCTAGCATGCGTGAGGCACTGGGTTTGATCCTCAGCACCACATATAAATAATAAATGAATAAAATAAAGATCCATCAACAACTAAAAAATATTTTTAAAAAATAAGTGGAAGCACATGAATTCTAAGCTCATTTTTAGTGCACAGTCAGAATATTAAACCAGTTTAAAAGGTAATTAACTACCTAAATTCCCCTAGAACTACATTGAGAAAAGAACTGTTTTCACAATTCCTCTGAGCTTTTCTTCCTTCGTACAGAGTTTCTTAATTTTTTTACTTGGGATTTGGTCTCTGCTTAATTTCTTCTTCTTCTTCTTCTTCTTCTATTTATTTATTTATTTATTTTGGTATAATGGTTTACTAAATGTTTCTGTATGAAAGTGAAATTGGGAAAAATTAAGAGAAATTTTTAAAAACTATATTGTTTTAAGCAAAATGAGAGCTGAAGACTTGCCTCTTCCTGTCCATTTGAAAATTTGGTTTGCTGTGGTGCTTTGCAAACTTTTGTTTATGATTTACTCTGTCATTCATAAATTATGGCAAATATGCTGGAGCTAAATCTGCCATTAATTAAATTCTCACCTAATTCCCTACATTCATGAATTTCACTAATCATTTACTTCCTGTGTAGTACCAACTAATTTTGTGGTATCTATTCCCTTATTTAAATTGGTCCTAATTTCTCTTTTTACTTCTGTCCTTTCTTCCCCTTTGATAGCTTCTCTTGCCTCTTGCTGCAAGAATGTCTGAGGAGTCTTACTTTGAATCTAAAACAGAGGAGTCAAACAGTGCAGAGATGTCATGTCAGATCACAGCAGCAAGTAACGGGGAGGGCCATGGCATGAACCCAAGTCTACAGGCCATGATGCTGATGGGCTTTGGGGATATCTTCTCAATGAACAAAGCAGGAACTGTGCTGCATTCTGGGATGCAGATAAACATGCAAGCCAAGCAGAATTCTTCCAAAACCACATCTAAGAGAAGGGGGAAGAAAGTCAACATGGCTCTGGGGTTCAGTGATTTTGACTTGTCAGAAGGTGACGATGATGATGACGGTGAGGAGGAGAATGACATGGATAATAATAGTGAATGAAAGCAGAAAGCAAAGTGTTAAAGTTGGAAATGTTCGGAAAGAAAGAAAAAAACTAAAGAAAATTGTTCTGCACAAAAAACAGTAAGGAGGCAGAAAACCAAGCACTGCATTGTTAGGCCAATCACATTTATAGGACAGTCATTTCCTTATCTGTTTTATTTTTGATTGATTTTTGCTTATAGAAAAAGGGGATGATTAAACCAAAAAAGATATATTTATGAATCAGCAAATATGGTGCCTGATTATAGAAATTTGTGGTTCTATATGCAATATAGTATTTTTAAACTAATGACATTCTGGCTTTTTCTTTTTTAATGAATATTTTATAGTTTGTATTTGACTTTATTTTATTCCCTTTATTCATTTGGATAAGAAAACTTGCATTTTGAACAAGTACCCTTCACTCCTAATTCTTTTTTGACACTTGATTCTTCTGTAACATATTATATTTTTTTCTTATGACAATATATTGTAACATCAAAAATGATTGATAGTGACTATAAAATTTAGCCACAAAAAGATCTACACGAAAGAAGATTATAACAGAATGCTTCTTCAGAAATACCTAAATGCCAAGAATCTTCAATACTAAATGGCACAGCTACTCGAAGTGCAACCTGGGAGGTGTTCTCAATAGTCCATTTGAAGGAGGATACTCTAATCTGAAGCCAACAGTAGGTGCTGGTGGCTTGCATACCAGAGCTAACCCACGAAGCACCTTAACAACAGCACACCCTCATCTAAGGCTTAACTGGTGCTCTGAGGATGGGAGATGGTGGGGGACAGAAAGAGAGAGAGATACACACCTGTCTCAAAGGGATACTCCCAGGTGAGGCCTGCTCTGCACTTGCAGTAAGGGTTCTCTTCATGGCCTTCTCTTTATTTTACAGAGAGGTGTAATAATCCTGAATTCAAAATATATGTACAGATATCTTAAAGAAGAAAGTAAATGTTTTAAAATGAAAGCAAAGATAAGTTACCCTTACTTAGGTAAAAGCACATTCTGAAGGGTGCTTTCTATATCCATTCTAGTTTCTCAGAGTAGTTTTTTTTTAAACCCTGTTCAGTGATGCTCGTGTTTCAGAGAAATAGACAGAGGTGCTGCTCTTAAGATGAGGCTTCCCAGAGATATTCTCAGAATGATGTTGTATGTTTGTCAAAGCACTTTTAAACTATAAAACACCATTTTTAAAATTGTAACTAGATAAACAAAAGGAAAAGAACAAACTTTTTTTCAGTTTAAATTGAAGAGCAAACAGGAGTTTCAGCAGACATGTGAGATCATCTACTTGACTATTAAACAAAAATACTTTAGCAGTTTATTATATTGAAGTTAAGAGGAAGAATTCCATCATGGATATTATATGATTTCTAAAAACTATATTATTTCATAAAACTGTCTTTTAGAATTTGAACTATGATGTTCTTCTAATTCCCATTGAGAACCAAAAACACTACCAAGTGGTCGGTGTGCCATGGCAACTTTATATGGAGAGAAATCACTAGTAAAATGTTGTAGGTGTCTACTTGCTATGCAACCATGGACACATTATTTAATCTCTGTGAGTCTGTTTGTTCATTATTAACATGGGAATAATAATAACCTACTTAAAAGACATGTCATGAGTATTAGAAGAAATAACATGTATAAAGCACTTAGCTCAGTACCAAGGCCATGGTAAGTGGCCAGTTCACATCAGCTCCTATTAATTGTGCCAGTGAAGAGATACTGAGAAATAAGCAGTTTCAGTAACCTTTGGGAAAACTGAACTGTCAATTTCAAGTGATACTTCTTAGTATATGAAGTGAAAATAAAAGTGCATAGCTTTCAGGGAAGAAAGAGAATGTTCTTAGAATGTAAGCGGCATAAACTGATTTAATTTGGTTGCTCTTGGGAAATTCTGAGCCCTGCCAGGTGCCCCTGGCCTGTGGTGTTTGCAGGTTGTGCCACCACATTGAGCACATACAGCAAGAGCAGGTAAACCTTTGCCCTGGAAGATGGGTCTACCTCGTACTTCTGCTGTAACTCCTGTCTGTGCACATACAGATCTAGGTGCATGTGCACATACATGAGCAGCCTGTGTGCTCAGACACAGAGAAGTGCTCCCTGATGCTAGCCAGACCATGCAAGCAGAACATCTTGGAGCAGAACAGAAGGGACACCTTGCAGCTCCTGATTTTGCAGTGTCCCTTGGAGACCCAAAGGAGAAAGCAGAAGGCATGGGGTTTAAAGGCTCTTAGACCTTTTCCCAGACAAAAATAAAGCCATTCATTCCATAGATATTCACTGAGCCCTTCTCTGTTCCAGGTAAATGTTCTGGGGAACAGCTAGATGAAGCTCTCTGCACTCACGGAGCATACATGCTAGTGAGCGGAGATCAGCAATCAACAAAATGCATCATGCGATATGTTCACATTCACTAGGTGCCTGCTGAACGATGAAGCAGGAAGGAGGAGAAGGCCAGTGGAGGAGGCTGGGGTTTTTAAAGTGTGGTCAGGAAATACCCAACCGATAGGTGACTTTGAGCAAAGCTGAGGAAGCCAGGGCATCTCTGTATATGGCAGGATCTTGACTGGAAGAAAGAATGTAAACCTTACCACCCACTTAAGAACAATCTGGGGTAAATCTAGAACATATAAACAGAATGAAACTGACATTTTCCTTAATTTTCATATAAACCCATATGATTATGTATAAAGTTTTGGTGCATTAAAAGCTGCCAAATAGGACCAAAAAAGGAGAGCTATAGGAATCTGTATCTAGACCTAGGTTTACCGATAATTAGACAGCATTTCTCCTACCTCTTAACTGCTGCCATTTTCCTCACCAATATTTCAGAGATGTCATAGTTCAATACTCTGCTTAGTAATATAATGTATTGTCATTAAGGAAAAACATGTAGTATGTTACGGAATAATCAATGTCAAAGAAGAATTAGAAGTGAAGGATGCTTATTCAAAATGCAAGTTTTCCTGACCAATTGAATGAAGGGAATAAAAGTCAACTGTAAACTATAAAATATTCAGAATAGTATGAAGTGAACATGAGATGTGCTTTTCAGAGGGGCATAATAATCCTGGATTCTAAACATATGCCATCAAAAGAAACTGCAAGGATTTAGGATACAGCAGAATTGGCTTGAAAGTGTTCTTCATCTGGAATTGGAGTATGTGGCTTTGACTCTTACTTTCTGTTCCAAATTGAGGTCTTAGTGGGTTTTAAAATGGTACAACATCCTTGAAATCTGAACCACATCAACAGAATTTTGCAGTGCTCTCATTCTGTCTGGAAAGATTATTTAAAAGACTTTAGATTCTACTAATTTTATTAATTTTAAAAAGAAATGCCTATTAGCCATATGCAGAATTTCTAAAGATGTTAATTGTACAGCTTCAAATTTCACTTTCCAGATCAGTTTTTGAAATGGCAAATTAGCAGTGTTAGATTCAGTTCCAGTTTCTTGACTTAACAAAAATGTACGTTTCTAAAGAGACGAGTTAAAGAAACTGAGACATGTAAAGATTCAAAATGAGAATCGAAACTCTAAATTGTAATAATTGTCAGAGTCAGACAATTGAAAATGTATCACCTTTTGTCTCTTTTTCTTTAGTCATAAAGTCGAGCATGTAGGATTTGATAACACCCCACTAGTGGCTCTCAATTGGAACAGCAGTGTGTCACCTGATGGGATTTGGGGGTGCTGGGGCTGGGACACAATTTCAGTTGTCACAATAACCAGGGCAGTATGTGGTGCCTACTACCAAGACTGGTAACATCCTGCAGGCCAGGGGCAGTCCCACCTGTAAAGAATTCTGTCCACAATCTCAGTAGCATTGGCCCTTCCCCACTGAGAAACCCACTAAATCTGGCAGTTTTAGAGTTTCACTTCTTACTTGTTTTCCCAAGTGAAATTTTTAAAAAAAAGAAAGAAAGAAAGCATATTCAAAATTACAACTAGGCGATGGGGCTGTAGCTCAGTAGTAGAGTGCTTGGCTAGCATGTGTGAGGCACTGGGTTGGATCCTCAGCACCCCATAAAAAGAAGTAAAATAAATGTATAACAAATTACAATAACTACACAATCTGAATTTTTTGACTTCATCTCAAATCACCATTTGTGGAACTGTCTTCGTGGTGGGGCGGGGCGGGGGGTACTCTCCATTACAGTGATCCATGATGCCACAATACATAAAAAGAGAAAATCTTCATTGTGTTAGCTACAGTTCTTTAAAAAGTTGCCAGGTTCATTTAAAAGGCCTTTTTTCTAACAACCATATTTTTTAAAGCAAACTCACATTTTAATATTTTATGTAAATAACCAATGGGAAGAGATTGAAGGCACATAGCACAACTGTTTTTGATGTTCTGGAAATACTGAGGGCTGGTTTACAGCTAGTGATTTTTTTAACATGCAGTGGGTCTTTTAGACTTCAACACCAACTGACATACTCAAACTTGATTCCCATTAAAATCAAAGGATGGAGGTAGGGGGAAGGTTTAGGAGAGACCCAGAATGACTTCTCTTAGCCTACTACGTACATAACTTTGTTTTTCAGAGATTTCATTAGAGAGAGAAGAATTTCATAAAAGACAGTTTTAAAAACTTAGTCTGAATTACATATTTATACAATTTTTCTTTGGATCTTTGTTCCACTACACTTGTTGAAGCCTTGCAAAGAGTCTCACCATACCACATATATGAGAGAGCATAATTTTTCTATGATCAGGCACATTTTGCTGCTTTTGAGTAAGACTGTTTTCCTGCTTAGATTTTAAGCATTGCCAGAGAGGTGAATCTGCTCTGTTCATCCGATTGTAGCATAGCCTGATAGCTCTAGGGGCAGCATTTCTATGATGAAAATCAGTGATCTATCAGAAAATCTGGGGGCTGGTCATTTTCTCAGACCCCAGCTTCATATGCACTCTGTTGCCTATGAGGAACTTTCTGGCATGTGATTACTTACTTCAAAACTAGAGTGTCAGGCACTTACATTAATTATTCTATATCGTGTGCAGAATAGTATATCTTTTAGTATTAGATATGATACACTGCACATATTGCTTTTGCACTCTTAAAATTTTTGTACTAAATAATAGAAAATATTTATATTCTTTGAGTGTGAGCTTTGAATAGATGGCATTATCACTTTATTGTTTTTTTTTTAACAAAAATCTTCTTAGTTATTCTAATGCATTGTTATTCTGAGCAAGTCATACGCCAAATATCATGTATAATGTTTGTATGGAAGATTAAATTTTACTCTCGTGTGGTAAGACTATTCAGTTACTGCCTTCATAGTTGGAATTTGATATTCCAGCACAAAGTCCACAATGTATTCAGAAATCCAAGTTGGTGTCATACATTTCATTTTGATGTGAACTTTTCTTTGCTTTCCTTTGTTCTAAGACTCCATTTTGCAATAAACGTTTTGACAGTAAATCCCTTTGTTATGTGTTGCTGTGTATATAAGATCTTTGTTAGAGTGGATTCCCAACATCCTTTGAAGGAATCATTGTCACACACATGCACATGAATGTTAGCTTTTCTCTCCTGAAGTCAGTTGGAGTGTAAATAATGAATTTCTCAAGTGATGGGGCAGTCATGAGGGACTTTTTTTTTTCATCCCCAAAGAAAGAAAGGCTTAGAACTCATCCTTCAGCAGATACACTGATATGTTAACAAGGTACAGAAAACATAAAGGAAATGGTAAGCCACTATGTGGCTGGAGATCATTAACTCTTATCCCCTGTCTTGCCAAATTCAAACCGTCTTGAAGCAGCACCTGGCTCCAGCTTCTTCTCACTGATCTTTGTGAGCATCGTGCAAGGACTCCTGCTGGAGTGAGTCAGACCCAGTCCAGTGTCCTTCCCTGACACTGTGTGGGTTGAGCCCTCCTCAGAGCACCAGAGAACTCCACTGTCCTTTGACATTCAAACCAAAGTTGTTGGTTATTTCACTTGCAACCTTTATTCTATTCAAGAAATACTTATTTCTCAATTTTGTTTAGCACATTTGGAAACTGTACAAAAATCAAAACATCACACATGCCCCCGTTTCCTGTAAAAGCTGGCTTCAATGCAGGGAAATATTTCTGCAATGCAGCCTGGTGTTTCTTGAACTAATAAAAAAGTTCCTTATTTCACATTTGTGTCCGTGATGGAAGAAGGAATGACATGTTTCTGCAGCTGTATCCAGCTGCCCTATGAAGAAATAAAACTTGTCATGTATTTTCTTTGATCAAGTTCAGCTTTAGATTCAATTCCTTGAGTCTTTCTCTTCTCCACATTATTACAGCAGGTGAGTGTGTTGGATGATTCCTACATGACTCCAGTGTTTCAGAGGAGGGCAGGGACACTTTGAGGTAAAAGCACATGGGGGTAACAGAGTATATATAGAATAGATGGATTTAAGTGTAAGCTTTGTGTCTTTGCGACTTGTCTATGCTACTCAAACCCTACATTTTCTTATTTATTTTAACCTGCAGAATTTTTTTTAAAAAAAATGTTCCTGTTCTGCACGTCACTGCCACCCCCTCCCATCTCATGCATTTCCCCCTTTTCCCTCCAAATGTGAGCTCCCAGAATCCCATGCTCCAGTTAGGTGAACATGCCACACCCCTCCTTCCGCCTTCCCTCCTCCTCCCACCAGTGTTTTTCCTTGTTACTTATCTGGAATCACTTCTCGCGGCCCTGCAGAACCCAGCTCAAGCCCCTGTGCCTTCTGTTCCCCCATAATACATATGGAACCCTTTGTGCCTACATTGGCCTTTGTACACCCACAGACACTGAACTCTATACCAGAGAATTTAGCATTTTAGTACATGCAGCCTTCAATTTTATTCTTTCTACAAAATGGTTCAACAAAAATACACTAGGCATGATATTGTATTCTAGGTGCTGAACAAACCGTGATGAAGGTGGCCTTGGACTCTCTCACATATCATCCACACTTATTCCACTTTTAGTTCTATTAGAAGCTTCTTGAAGGGGCTGTGCCTTTCCTAGCAGAGTTTTGAGTATGGGAATACAAAATAAATACCTGCAGGTTAGAAAGATTAACTGACCCACCCCTGGATGGTTACACTAAAGTAAAAGCAACCAAATTCAGCTTCTTTTCAACTCACCCACAAAAAATTATGATTTGTAACAGGTTGGGTGTTTTGACATGTTACCTCGTGAACAAGCCAAGCATTCTGGCTTGAGCTCTAATTCAACCCAAGGGACACACAGATTTTTTAAAATTATGTAAGCATTTATTATTTAGACTATGATCTTCAGGCCTGCACTGAAGCAGGAAGCTCTTAGGGTTGACAGTGGTGTGGGCTGACATTCCCTGGAAAGTCTCCATTTGTGATCGTGCACCTAGCAGTGAGGTGTTTTAGTCTGTGCTGGTGCAACTTTGCACCTGGGTTTCTTAGGACAGTTATAGTTTCACATGTCCTTCTTCTGATGATCCTGATATTTGGTATTAAGAATATAATGCAAGTGATATAATTAAACGCTTAAACTCCTCCCTCCCCCTGTGAGAACAGGCATAATAAGTCATCTGGTTACCAAGTGTTTGCTTTGGAATTTTCATTGATAAATTGATCCTCATGTTGACTGAGAATTCTGAAGAAGTCTTGGTATCTGGTAAATGTCAGAAATTCCTTGACTTCTGAGTCCTTATTACAGGATATAAAACCATTCCTGGTGTGCCAAGAGAAGTACATACCAAGTTATAGAAAATCCCCCCAAAACAGCTCACAAAATGCAATGGATCATTACTAGAGATTGATACACATTATTGGCTTCTGGAGTCTAAATCCCAAGAGCAGAGAACTTCCTTGTAAGGTCAGGGAAACTTCCATTCATGCTGACCTGCAGGAGGAACCACGCCAGAGCAGCCACTGAAAACTGAGTAAGATGAGAGTTAAACCAAAAAGATGAGGATGATATTACTTTTTTTTTTTTCATTTCATTCATATTTCCCACGCAGCTGCTGCCTTCCTTTGAGATTGGTGCGTGGACTGAAGACGACGTGGTAAGCTGCTTCTGTTAATGCCTCATTGGACCGGGGCAGGAATCACAGACATCTGCCCACAAGTTAAAAAATACAGATGGAGGGATTGGGGCCATAGGAAATTCTAACTGGCAGAAGCTGACAAATTCCATTTTCCTCTGTTTTTGATATAATAATAATCGAAAATGAGGCCTCCCCAGCAAAGCAATTAATTCCTCAAATCTTCTCATCTTCACTTTCCTATTGGTTCTGAAAATACTCCAGAATACAATAATAAATACCAATAACAAAATGAAAGCAGTGACCCAGGAAACCAAATGAACATTCTTGGAAAATGTTAATTTTTCCTAAGGTCCCAAGTATAGATTTGAGCCATGGAGAAGGATCTAGTAAAGGCAGTGCTGGGCTGGGATTCTCCTGCTCTGGGTTTCCTTCCCACCTTAGGCCTGCTGGAAAGTGACAGCTTCATATTTGCAATCCTTGCTCTGGCCTTCCCCAGGAGGAATGGACACAGTGCTCTCAGATATCCTCTGCAGTTGTAGCCAGAGGAGCTCCAGGTTCCTGAAAGGATGTGGCAGAATATTTAAGTCTGAAGGAAGTCCTATGCACTGTGCTCCAGGTAGAAGCCCTGAGGAACAATGCTACTTATCTCCATATCTGTTTCCTTAGTGACAAAACAGGTATGAGAATTCCTGATCAGAGCCCTCAGGGACTTAGGCCTGTCCAGGTCTGTTTTACAAGCTGGAGGGCATCATTAAATGAAGAAAAAATATAAAGATGGAGTGTAGCCTTTGCAGGAAGGGCCCCACCTCAGGGAACAGACCCAGTGCCTCCAGGAACACTCTCACTGTTAGAACCTCTTCAGAAGTTCTGCTTACCTAGCCCAACCTGATTTTGTTGATTTGTGGGCCAGGGCATTTCCTTCTCTGCCCTTCGTGTTCCTCTGAAGTGAAACTTCTTTCAGCATTAGGTCGCCTCTGGCTCGTGCAGGGGAGGAAACCTGGCACCACTTCATCTGGTTCTGAGCCCCAGAAACACTCTCCTGCCAACCCTGCTTACCACGGAAGGACTTAGGGTTCCCTTTATTCCCAAGCCTGCACGTAATCCCTTTATCCCTAGCTGCAAAGTTGGCCCCTCTGCTTTGAAAAGAAATTGTTTTTAAAGCACTGAGCTCTAACAGTTATTTTTAGCCATTGCTCTGAGGTTGAGTGGTCTAGGTCATTTAAATAAACTTTCAGGGTCAAGGGCTCCCCAGAGAGTCAGAGGGACTGAATCTGGCCTCCTGTGTGCCTTCACCCAGGTAATGTTAGAGGCCACGGTGATCAGGTGCCAAATGAGATAAAAGGATGAGGGTTCACTGGGTCCAGCCTCCTCACTCCACACAGGAAGCTCCACGCTTTGACTTGTCCAGGGCCACGTGGCTATGTCATGACCAGACAGGCCTAGGACAGAGGACTCTTTCTGTCCATCTCTCTGTGCACTGCTGTGTGGTCCCTGTTACTCATATAACTCTTGGCAGTCCAGAGACCACGGGCACATCTATGGGAAAATCACTTTAACTACCCTCTTGAAAATATTTTAACATCTCTCCCAAGGAAGTCCTTCAGCTGCCCCCAAAGGGAGGGATATCTCCAGTTTGAAAGTTTGAGGTTTTAAAGCCAGAGAAACTCCTCCATCTTACCTTTATGGCTGAGCCAGGAACTAGAGATATTTTCACCTATTAAAAATTCTGTGTTTTACTGTTAAGAAGAGCCACGGACCATGTGTGAATTTTCCAAACCATGTATGTCTTCTCTTCACAGTATTTTTGGGTTCAACAGCTCGTCACAAAAGGCAAGTGGAATAAATTACCTTTTAATTCATGGAGTTAACTTTGTCGGGGACATGACTTATTCTAACCTCTCTTCTGTCTCCTCACTTCCTCCAGGTGACTCTTCAGTGGAGATGAGTGGATATGCAAGTTTGTTTAAGGAGAACAACATCACAGGCAAGCGGCTGCTGCTCCTGGAAGAGGAAGACTTCAAAGACATGGGTATTGTCTCCAAAGGACACATCATTCATTTTAAGGTACCTTGCAAGGGAAAAACATTCCATCCACAAGTCTTTACTGAACACCTACTATGCATGTAGCAGGTGGCATTAGCAGCTGGAGGTAGAAACAGCCAGCGATGGTGTTACAACTGAAATGCTTCCATAGCTGTCCGTAATCAGCTGCTGCCCCTTTTCCCTCCCACCTCATAATCCCGTGACAGACAAGTTAACCCCTGACAAATCAGGAGTGACCTGGGTGTACCCTCATATCACTCCTGTGCCCTCGGGAAGTTCTATGAAATGACATCTGAGCAATGCCACACAGGGGAGGTGGGTTGAGACAAGGGAGGCTTCTGTGAATAAGTGATGCAGTGGACAGCTAAAGACAAGTAAGTGTTCAGCAGGTGAAAGGTGAAGTAGGACATCTGGGGAGTCACTGCCTGTGGCAAGGCCTGGGTATGGCAGAAAGCTCAGTGTGCTTGAGGACCTGAAAGCCAAGAAGTAGAGCACCTGGAGAACCGCCACCACACCCAGCACTGGCAGGAGGCCACTCATTCCATTTAACGTCCCTCTGGGCCCTGGAACTTGTGCACAGCCTGAGTGAACCTAAGCCAGTGTGGTAACCTGAAGTCATAGGAATGTGTGTTGCTTTTGCAATCTTTATAATTGTCGCCTGGAACAGACATCACCACATGTGTATTCTGATGCCCCACTTCACTCAGGAAATCCTAATGTTTCCCCCAAACTTCAGCCTGGAATAATTTCAAACTAAACCTCTGTTTTCAATGTTGTTTTTGTTGCTTTTTTGCTATTTAAGAACCAGATCAGGTTTTGTTTGGTTGGTTTTGGGCTTTTTAGTTCCTTAAGCCTAATAACAATTGCAGACAACTGTGGGCAATGTTACTGATCAGAGGACTACGTCCAGAAAGATCTTATCCAGGATAAAATCAAGTTTGCTTCTCAGAGCCCTCTCTGGCAGTGTGGGAGATGGAAGGGTATGCACAGGTTAGAAAGGACAGAAATCAAATGAAGGAGGAAAAGTAGAAAAAGCAACTTCCTATCCAAATTCACACCTTCACAAAGGCTCTGCCAACATGCCAACTAACTTCCCTTTACCCCGGAGCTACTCACATTGGCTTTTCTAGAGAAATCACCACAAAGCCCAAAGAAAATCCACTCATTTCATCCCACAGACCCAGATCCATGTAAGAAACATCTTACAGTCCTTTGGCACCCGTCAGACAATGGCGTGGCACTAAACCACCAGAGACCATCTCTAAGACAGAAAACAAGAACTTGCTGTCATTTCCCTCCTACAAGATGAGCAAGAAAACTCATGCATCAACGCACATCTCAAAGGCTAGCAAAGAATTTAATCTTGGCCTCTGGGTATGGCAAGTCCATCCTGAAAAGCTATGCTGGCTTAGATGGGCCACAGTAGGAAAAATTAGTTTTAGTAGTACAGAGAAGTTTCAGAGTTCCAAAAGAGAAATTTTATAAATCTTATCCTATATGGCAAATGCCAAATAAGATGTTCCTTCCTCCCCTTCCCTTCTGCTGTCTTTTAAAAAGGACTGGCATTCCTTAAGTATCAGTTAGGGGAAAGGGAGTGGTAAGCCCTGATACCTCAACAAACCACAAGTGATTTAAATATTTCCAGACTTGGCTAAGAACAATCAAAGTGGCCCATCTTTGCTGGTTGTTATCATTGAGACTGGTAATGTTCAAATTTACTGTTTATTGCTCAACAAATTCAGTGAATGCCTACTAATCGCAAGACTGGGCCTGTGAAAAGTCAGAGAATCATCCTGCCCTTAAGGAATTTATATGCCCAAAGAGAGAGAAAAACATGCATGAGCAACTTCTTGTAAGCAGTTAGAAGAAAAGAGGCAATTCATTACTCAACTTGGGAGGAGAAGAGGGAGGGGAGAGGGGAAACTTCACAGAGTAGGGGCTTTGAGCTGGATTTTGGAGGAAGAACAGAATTTGGATGTAAACAGAAGTGGGAAAAGGAAGAGAGTTAACAGTCAGGAGAGGCAGGGAAGAGACAGAGAGCAGCAGAGCCGACTGGTTGTGTGAGGAGGGGCAGTGGGCAGCTGTTTCTGGTGGGAGCCTGGGCGGAGACTAGAACTCATGTGGCTGAAGTGTAGGGCAGGTCAGGCCAGGTTGTGGATTGCTTCCAAGTTCAGGCTGGGGTCTGGAATTTGACCAGAGCTGGAGAGAATGGACGTGTTTAAACTTCACTTCTGGAGGTCTTAACGTGGATTAGAAAAGAGAGGCTAGATTTTGAAAAACACGAGGAGGTTATAATGTAGAGAGGAATAGGCCTGGTAGCAGGTGTGAACGGGGGCAGGGAAGCGGGGCTCCAGTAAGAGAGCTGTTCCCAGGCTCTCAGAGGAGCGCATTGATATTGGGGCCCTGCTGCAGGTGGGTGAGCCTTGAAACCTGATGCTCAGTGAAGGTTACATTTGTGGCAAAAAGTCACACTTGTATTCCATTTATGTGAAGGATCCAGGATGGGTGAATCCATACAGACAGAAAACAGATGAATGGCTGCAAGGGGCTGGAGGTGAGGGGGGAATGGGCAGTGGCTGCTTAGTGGGTGCAGAGTCCCCTTGGGGTGATGGAAATGTGTTGGAACATGTTTTAGAGAGAGTGGTTGCACAATATTGTAAAGGTATAAATGCCACTCAGGGGCACATTTTAAAATAGCTAAGTTTATGGTACGTGAATTTTACCCCCATTAAAAAATAAGAAGAAGGAAAGTGCAGCTACACTTAACACCCCTGACCTAGACCAGACCCCTTCCATCTGGGCAGCTGATGGTCTGATTGACCAGGTGCCTGTAGAAAGGCCATAAGTGGCAAGGAGGTTCAAAGGAAGCTGGGCAGGAGAGAGAAGAAGGGGTGCCTGTCCAGGAAGTGGGGAACAGAGGAGAATGGTGTTACAGAGGCCACTGTTGAAATAGCTATGAGATAGAAACAGTGACCAAAAGGGTCTCATGCTGCAGAGAAGCCAACAAACATGCAAGGAGAAAATGCCCTTGTGGAAAGCAGCACTTGGGGTGGGGTTGGGACAGTGTCCTCCCCCGGGGCCTAGGTGAGTCTGAAAACAGTCAGTACCCAGGGGTAATTCTCCACAGTCAGGAACACAAGGCCACCTCACCACCACAGCAGGGCTGCATTAGCATGGCTCCCGGTGGGGGCTTGGCCGACAGATGGCGCTCCATTAAACTCATCTGGAGCGTGGGTATTTCTGACACACTTCTGTGAGAGGGAAAGATGAAGGGAAAAGGTCGTGGAAACTTTCTCCAAGGGTAGCTGCCATACATATTCTTGGGACAGTTAGAATGAATAATGCTTCAAGCTGGGCCTTTGGGGACGGGGCCCTATGAGCATCTCCAGAGTAGATGAGCCCTCCTGGTGCTTGTCAGGAACACCTGTTGTATGCACACAGGTGTGCACCGCACACGTGCACATGCATGAGCACACATATACACAGCCTGGTATTGAGATCATGACTTTCGTTCTCTGCTCTTTCGCTAAGGAAAGTACAATTATCGTTGTTTACCTCCTTGAAGAGTCTCTCGGTCCAAGAGTAGGTGATAAAACTGGAAACTGGAGCAGCGTATCCTCTCTCCTTTTCTACAGTTGGCCCTCCCTGTAAGCCTGTCTGGGGCTCCCTTCCCTGAGCGTGCAAGGCTTGATATGGAGGAGCCAAGTATAAGGAAGAAGATTGAACATCCAGTACATGTTCATTACATTGTCAAGTGTCAACAGTTTCATTTTGCTTTAGAAAAAAAATGCATCTAGTTTTTCTCAGATTGGTACTTCTTTTTCCTCTACATGATCAGTTTACAGAAAAACTCATACTCTAAACCGGCCTACTATCCTTTAAGATTGCTTTGTGTTTCACCAGGGGTGTGCTGGACACCTGCCCAAAGGAAAGTCCAACCCTGTAGTGAGGCTGCAGCCCTGCTGAATGCCTCTGGTGTTCTATGCCCGCACTTTTTTGTTTTCCCACAGTTATGCAGAATGACCACCGCACTTTACACACTAGGACATTAATTTGTCACACTATACCAGTGCTTGAAGAATGGTTTTATTTAATGCTTAGTCTAAGGTTTGACATCTTTAAAGTATCTTCCTGTTCTTTAAATAATTGCAACTACCTATACTACTTTGGACAATCAGGTATGTGCTCCATAGATGATAGATATTTACAACCCCAAGATATTTTATGAACTATAAAATAAAGAATGCTTTTATATGGGACCCATAATTTAATCCTCTCTTGGTATTATTCAGCCATTAATAAAATCATGTATTTTTTTTACAGTCAGCCATTGAGAAACTAACACATGATTATCTGAACTTTTTTCACTTCCCACCACTAATTAAGGTAAGTTTTTTTCTTGCTGAAAGTGTGCAACTTTTATTGACATATGCACCTGCCACATCCACACCTAAATTTGCCAATGTCGGAAACTGATGTTTGAAGTTAAATTTAATCATATCTGTCCAACAAAAGGCCCTTTGAAGACTAGGGTGCATATAAATGGCTTATTCTCCACAAGTTAAAACATTAACAAAATGTTCATGATAAGAACAACACATCTCACCTTAATAGCCAGGAGATGGAAGTACCAGCATTATAGGTGAGGACATCAGCCTCCCACCTGCTCTGGAGACCTTCCTGCAACATGTCACTGAAGGAATTTACACACTAGAGCTCTGGATTGTCACTGCATTGGTGGAGGGATTATTGTTTGAATAACATATTCATACAGCAGTTCCCCTTATCCACAGGGAATACATTCCAACATCTCCTGTGGATGCCTAAACTTGAAGTTAGTATCAAACTCTATATCTACTATTTTCCCCTATACATACTTACCCATGATAAAATAAATTAGGCATAATAGGAAATTAACAGCAATAACCAAGAATAAAATAGAATAATTATAACAATATACTATAATAAATGATATTTATAGCTTCTGAATTTTTATTTCTGGAATTTTCCATCTAATACTTTTGGACCATAGTTGACTGCAGATAACTGAAACCTTGGAAAACAAAACCAAGGATAAGGAGGGACTACTGTACTTAACATATTATTCTGAATATAGTCAAGCATATTGCATACTTTGTTATAAAATCAGCAAAATCTTTGAATTAATACACAGACTTCTACTCATTCAGCAACCACCATGGTTCTCCATCTGCAAGTCCTTGGGTCCTCCATGCATATATGCTCTAGGAACTGCAGAATTCCTCTTTGGGAATAGCTTGTGCATACCCTGGGTGTCTTGAAACTCTCAAGTTGAAATCTCATAATGCACCTCCAGGTGCAAAGTGCATTTTAGGATAAAATTGCAAGATATATTTTGAAAAGCACAAGATGGTGACATTCAATCTGAAGTGCATAAGATAAATCACTTGGCAAAGTTCTCAAAGGCCTGTCATTTCTCTTGCTTTGAGCAATTGTAACTTGTAGCTTAATCCAAAATGACCAAAGTAGATTTTTTCCCAGTAGATTAGAATGAAAGAAAAAAAAAAAAAACAGCCCTAAGAAATCATCTGCCTTACATGAGAAGTCAAAGTAAAAAGGCTATCAAGAATAAATGGGACTTGGTTTTCTCTTTTAGGACTCAGGAGGTGAACCTGAAGAAAATGAGGAAAAAATAGTGAACCTTGAACTTGTTTTTGGTTTTCACTTGAAACCAGGAACTGGCCCACAGGTAAATCATATTTCAAATCTTCTGGGTGAATTTCAATCTAATTTACTCTTTTGCTGTCCTATAATTCCATGGTTTTATACACCACCCGCCAGCCACCTGGTAACTTGATTCTGAGTAACTTATAGACTTCATAAAATAGAATTGAGCTGCTGGCTGCCTCTGTAATCCAATCCAGGAGTCTTATTTTCTCAGTCAGTGAAGAATCCTGTGAGAGGCCACCAAACTCTCAAGGTGACTCTCAGCAAAGCATGGATGGGGAGGGAACGTGGTGGATACCAGAGTGATTATTCATGCTGCTCAGTATCATGGCTTCCTGAGCTCTGACTCTTAAGGGAAATCAGCTCTATAACACTGAAAATAAAACAACACTGAGGATGTAATTCTAGATAATATGGAGACCCAAGCTATCAGTTCCCAAAAGGGTGGTGAGGCATTAGATTAACACTGTTTCAATCAGGTTTTCACTTTATGTCATTTTTAGAATCTGGAAAGAACAGATTTGTCTAGGTAGCATGTGAATTAGAATTTCAATAGTTTTGTGTTATTTGAGATGACCAGAAATAGCTAATAATAAAGGTAACTTCTATTACTTGATCTCTTATCATGTACCAGGCATACAGAACTGAAGCATAAACACTACTTTTCCCCACTTTACAAATGTGGAAATCGAGGCTCTGAGAGATTAAATAACTTGCCCAGGGGATACGTGGACAGCATGTTGCAGAATGAGGACTTGAACCTAGGCCTCTATCCCCAGAATCCAAGCTCTTAGCTACTGCACAGTCTGTCCTTTTCCCTTGAGGAGCCAAGGGACCTTATCAATGCAAGTCTTCACACCTGCAACCAGTTGCTATGGGAGGGCTGGCCCAGGCTCAGTGGCCCAGGGGGTATTCATCAATAAAACCGCACTTACCCCAGGCCAGTCCAGGAACTGCTGCATGGGAGAGACTGAAAGTTGTTATAAGGGTTGAGTTTCACCTGGGCCTTCAAAAGCTGTCCTTTCTAGACACCTGACAGGGAGTGTCCTGCCTGCACCGATGCAGGTGTACTGATACTTCTAATGGAAATCTTTATCTCCCATATTTTGGCCACACTCTTGGTGGAAGGAATGCCACTCTGAATCCAGGTTTTTGGTATATGAATACTTTTCTCTTCCCTCTGTGAATGGATCACTGTCTATTCATTCTCATAGTTAGAAGCAAACATAGAAAGGGGATCAGAGAGCAAAAGTCCCTCTCTCTCCAACAATGTGAATGGCCCTCCTATCCTAAAATTATGAAGCTGCACCCTCAAGTCCATCCGATGGTAGACAGACTACAGATTTCAATTTGTGTCTGTTAGTCTAAAACTTGTTGTCCTCAAGTCTAAAACTCTTAAAATTTGTAAATTCTCTTTGTTTAAGCCTTTTTATGGCTTGTAGACAGTCAAAAAGGAGAAAAATTTCCTTGAAAGAGATGCATCAAGAGAGATCTCAGATAAGAAAGTATTTTCAGTTAATGAAGAAATGATTTGCTTATATGAAAAACTAAAAAATACATTTTTAGTAAAAATCAGAAGCTATAGGTGATGTTTGAGACCAATACAATGGTGTTTGACCATTATCATATAGGCTTATTGAGTCATGGTTCATCCACAAACCTAAAGTGACACTACTCTCCATGTTCTGCGGTTCCTGCATCACCCATCCAGAGTAATAATTTCATTCATTCATGCAGCAGACATTTACTAAAGACCAACTGTGTGCCTGCCTCTACGCTACATGCTCAGAATACAAAGTCAAAAAGTACAGTCCCAGATTGCAAGGAGCCCACAGCTTGCTGGGAGAAGCAAGCAAGATCAATGAATGGTTCTAGTACAAAAGGATGAGGTTTTCCAGTGCCACACCCTTCGCTTCATGGGCATGAAGAGGATGAACATCTAGTGCAGATGGGAAAGGGGTGAGGGAGACTCTTAAAGTCCTCCTGGTAGAAGTGATGCTTAAACCAGCCAGGCACTATGGGGCACGCCTGAAATCCCAGCAGCTCAGGAGGCTGAGGCAAGGGATCATGAGTTCAAAACCAGCCTCAGCAACTTAGCAAGGCCCTAAGCAACTCAGCAAGACCGTATCTCTAAATAAAATACCAAAAAGGGCCAGGGATGTGGCTCAGTGATTAAGTGCCCTTGGGTTCAATCTCCAGTACCAAAAAAGATGCTTAAATGAACATTTGAAAACCATTAGGATTTGCTAGGTAGGGAGGAGGCGCTGAAGACAAAGTGTGTGCAGACGTTCAAGCAATGAAGGCAGCTCTTCTTGGGCTCCTTTCCATGGGACCTCACAACTCACCTCCCTCTGGGGGGACTTGGCAGGGAGCAGGAGAATAGTGTGATAGGTCAGGCTGGAGAGAGGGGCTGGTGGAAAAAGCACCATCTTATGTGGTAAGCTAAAAGTGTTTTAAGCAGAGAGTAGACAGGATCTGATTTTTATCTTTTAAAGATCTCTCAGAAGCACAGAGTAGGATGAATTGGGACGGGCCAGGCCAGAGTGAAAAAGATCCATGAGTAGGCAATGCAGAAAAGCAAATGGAAACTGATAAGCAACTGAGGCTGTGGCAGTATCATGGCAGTGCCGTGTGTCCCAGGATGCACTAGGATGGAACTGATACGACTTGTCACTAGCTAAAGATGGCATGAGAGGGAGGAGCCAGGATTGTGCCAAAGGTGTCTAGTGTGGGCAACTGGATAGATGGTGTTATAAAGCAACACATGAAAACTAAACTAGCTGAGCTGGGGGGGAGGGGTCAGTGATAGAGACCTTGCCCAGTGTGCACAAAATATTGGGTTCAGTCCCTAGCACCAAAAAAAAAGAAAGGAAAATTGCAATGCTAGTGGGTTCAACGTATTAAAAAGTCACTGGCATGGGTGAGGTTAATCCGGAAAACAACTTTTTGGAAGTGATAAGTATTGAATTGAAGCTTGAAGCGATAAGTATTGAATCAATTGCAAAATAATTGCCTGAATATAATGTTTAAAGCTTATGTTTAGAGAACACTTCTTTCTAAAGATCTGAAGTATTTTATAAATGCTGTCTCTTTTGTCCCCTTGACATTTGTGTGAGGTGCCCAAGGCACAGTATTGTCATTGCTTGTTAGGAAAGAAAAAATAAGAGAAAGCATGTGGCTGGCCTGAGGTGAGGTGAAGACAGAGCTGGGACCAGAAAGTATGACTTTGTTTTTGTCTTTGTATTAAATACATGCTGGCTTCATACCTGACCCAAGATGTTTAAGCCATCTGCAAACATAAATGAAACAATCCTAGAATAGATCACTGAACCACCCAATTATGCCAACCTATGCCTTAGCATTATAAAATACTATCTTATAAATGTGCTTTGAATTGAAATTCTAACTCCCTATGTGGAAATCCTATTTCCTTGACCTTTAAAGTTAGAATCCAGCTGGGCGCAGTGGCGCACGCCTGTAAATCCCAGCACTTAGGGAGGCTGAGACAGGAGAATCGCGAATTCAAAGCCAGCCTCAGCAATGTCGAGGCGCTAAGCAACTCAGTGAGACCCTGTCTCTACATAAAACACAAAATAGGGCTGGGAATGTGACTCAGTGGTCGAGTGCCCCTGAGTCCAATCCCCAGTACCAAAAAAAGAAAAGTTCAAATCCACCACCAAAAAAGAAGAAGAAGAAGTAGTTGAAGAAAAAAAGTAAAAGACTTCCTCAAAACCTCAGTTAACTGAGTAATGTACCCATTTCCTCAAAACAAGTGGAGCCTCACACCACCCCACTCCATTACTACTAGGATGAGCACTGAGAGTAGGCTGGTGCTTTGGAAGTTCTCTCCAAACCTGAGTTTGCAGATCAGAGACATTTGCTCGATTTCACTTTTTCTTTCACAAGTAAGATGAGAGATGTGTTCTAATAGGAACCATTGGGAATAATGTACAAAAGTGACATTATCATGAAAATAGTAGCTACATTTTCCCTTTGCCTTTGAGAAGGACTGCCAGTTAATAACCCTTAAAATTGGCATGCTGTTTCAGTACCTTTAAGCCTCTTAGGAACAAATAGTGAAAATATGACTATATATACAAACACATAGAAGCAGAGGGAAAAATACTTTCACTGTACTTTTCAACCTTCTAAGAATTCAGACTAGATTATTTTCCTTAACTTCATTTAACAACGAGATGGATCATGGCACAAAATGAGGCTGATTTGCAGAATCTTGGAAAGCCTTCAGTGTTGGAGTGCCCTATGCCCTCTCCAGATATCAAGGGTCACTGCAGTGACACCTAGCCCACGACCTTAGTCTTTACTGCTGCACCTCCTGGAGAGCCAGGACCCGACCAAGCTCCAACAGCACACATGCTACAAGCACTCTCTCACAATCAAGTGTCCTTTTTTCACTTTTTTTTTTTTTTTTTCCTGAAACAACCTGGCAAGAGAGAAAAAAAAACATGATTGGACCAAAAACTTCACTGGCAACTTAATAAGTGAGGGGCTTGGGGCGTAGCTCAGTGGTAGCACACTTGCTAAACATGGGGAGATTCTGGGTTCCATCCCCAGTACTGCCAAATAATAATAATTAAGTAATAAGTGAGAATGAGTTTTACTCACTTGATCTGTTTCTAAAGAGTGAAGTTAATTATTCGTTGAAATAATATTGTATGTTGAGGCAGCTTGGAAGTTATGAAAATCAAATTGGCAGAAATAGGGTCATTTTCAGCCTGAATATCTCCCATGTGAGGGGTGGGAAATGCCTATGATAATTATTATTACCTGTCCTTCTGGTCGACACCATGGTGAGCATTTTGCAAACATTTTTTCGTCGTTGGAACTCAACATGATGGGAGGGCATCATTCCTGTATTAGCCTCCTCATGAGGAAGCCAAAGAACAGAGATGTGAAATTCCTCACCCAGTGTCCGCACCTGGTAAGGGGAAGATCCAGTTCCCAAGCTTAACCACTGTGTAATTATCACCTCTTCCTGGAAAATACCATCGTCCCCCAAAGTAGGTACATTGGTAATCAATTTTTTTTGTCAGTTAATAATTCTACATTACCACAATTTTTGTTTTGTGTGGAAAGTGCCTTGTGTTTTGTCATCTAAAGCCTTTGACTTGGCACAAAAGGAAAGCAGCTTTCTGAATTTCAGGCAGCTTCATGTACTCCCCAGGGTAGCAACCACCCTTTTTTATTGAAATATTCAGCTGCATAGAGTTTATTATTATATCTCTTATCAGCTCGCCAGTCAGGAATATTGATTCTCAAATTGCCAAGGGATAAACTATCAAATCACCCAGCAGTTTTCTCACCAAGATCTTTTTGAGACTTTGTGTCATAAAAATTCAAAAGCAGAGGAAGGAACTATTCGGGAGTCCTCCATTGCCGGTGAGTGCTGAATAGTCCTTATTTCCCCCTGTCCCTAGTGAGACAAAGGAAACCTGATGCAGCCAGGTTCTCCGTGGGTCTGAACTAAACCCAGAGAAGAGGAGAGTGGAAGAAGACAGCACCCCACCTCTCCCAACACTCCCCAACAGGCCCTAAAATAGGGGTCTGCTTCCGGCATCAAGCCACCCCTTCCAATGGCCATCACTTCCAATTTCCTTTTGAGAGGTGTTTTGAGGGATCAAGAGATCCAAGGAGAGAGAATGAGAGGAATGTTTTGAAGAGGTCGAAGCTGAAGCCCCTCAAAGTGGACAGTTGTCTCAGGAGGACTTTCCCCTATTACCTTTCTCCCTCTTTCTCCATCAAGACTCCTTGTTGTTAGCACCTGGCCGCTTCCTCACCTACCCACCAGAAGAAATTCAATCAATAGTTCTGCTTCTCCAGTCGTTTCATCTATAGGTTTAAAATGCTGCATTTTACAAATGCTTCCCACTTGTATTGTGCCTTCAGGTCTTTATTAGATTGCTTGTAAAATGTTGCATTTAATAAACTTAATTGAATCTCTAGGCCCTTTCTCAGAGCACTATAAATATCAAAAACTGTCAAATAGAGCTTTTTTTCCTATTGTGTAATTTTTGTAAATGGATAGATAAACATGAATAAAATAACAGAGCACAAAGAAAAGGATTTTGTAAGGAAGTATAAAGCCAACACCTTTTGTAAATTTCAGAACAGCTAAAAGCAGAGCTTTTCTTCATTTTGATATATGTTGCATTTATTTAAAAAACTCAGTGTAAGGAAGTTCATTTCCCATGATCAGCTATGCAGAGAGGCAGTGGACAGATGTACACAGACACATATTTGTGTGCCTAAGTACGTAAGCTTGCATGGTAGGTTTTGAGTCCAGCCTCAGCAACTAGCGAGACCTGGTCTCAAAATTTTAAAAAAGGCTGGGCTATGGCTCAGTGGTAGAGTGCCTCTGGGATCAATCTCCAGTGCTGGAAAAGAAGAAAAAAAGAAACAGAAAGAAAATACAAGTTTTAGGGAAGAAGAAACAGGGAGGTAGTAGTCAGAGTACAAAGCTTGGGTTATACAAGATGGTAAGCCCCCAGAGCCTACTGTGCAGCATAGCACCTACAGTTTAGAAACTGTACTGTATGCTTAAGATTTTGCTGAGAAGACAAATTGTAAGTGTTCTTATCACAAAAATAACAACAACAATAACAAAAGAGCAGGAGGAAACTTTTGGAGGTTAATGGCACAGAATGTGGTAATGATTTCACATGTTATCTCCAAATTGATCAAGTTGCTCACCTTAAATATGTCCAGCTTTTTGTATGTCAGTCACACCTCTGTGAAGTGGTCTTTTGAAAAGAGAAACACAAGTTTTAATTGACAGCAAAGAAGCAAATGCAGCTCAGAATTTTACAATTGCATAACTCACCAGTGATTTCTAATTACAGTGTGGTGATGCACTCTGTCAGATGGGTTGGACAGCCGCCTTAGCACTAGAACAGAGCTGGGCAAGGTGCTCAGCGCATGCTTGTGGATGGATTGACAGCCATGTGTACAGTTAGCCTGCCAGGGAATGTCTAATGACTGGAGAACACAGCCCTGATCTGTAGCATTTGCAGATTTCCATGGTGTAAATATTCCCATGGCTGATTTAAAGTTACCAATCTGATGTTATTGAACTTGAGGTTAGGAAGAGCTGTGCGTGATCTGCTTGTGAGAATAGTGATGTAGCATAGATGAGAAAACATGGGCTTGAGGAAAATACAAACCCATTACTGCCAGTTTCAAGCTATACTAAGTGCAGTTAACTCAAAGAGAGCTCTGATCTCCTGTTGAGTCCATTGCTAGCTTAGGTCTCATTGGGTCACTGTTGTCTCACCTTGTCTGATGCTGACCATATTGTATAAAACAAAAAGTGGGATTTGAGTTTGTGGAAGGTAAAACTAGAACTTATGGACACAAAACAATTGAAATTTGTGGCTGACTTTTTAAAATGGGGAAACTGTCCTCATTGATAACTTCATGATGACAGGCACAGGTGTTGACACTGATAGAGGAGCTCTTTGCTTTTAGAATTAGGTTTTCAAAAGTCTCTGAGGATCACTGTATGTTCTGCAGAGAAAACCTCTGTACTCAGAGTGACTTTGTGTTTTCTAAACCAAAAATTAGGTCTTGGGAATAAGGGACAGATTATTTAAAGTAGAATTCCAAGCACTATGTTGGTAAGTCAAGGATGTGTGACAATTATATCAATCCTGGACATCAGAATTAGAACTGAGAGTAGTCCAGCTGGTAAGCAGTGCCTGCTACCCAGACCAGTGCTTTTTCAAAAACCATGTTTTTTGTCATCACCCCTAGAGTAATGAAGGTAGGAGAAGAACCCGGCAGATAGAACAGCTGTTTTTACATTTTGAGGGTCCTGGGTAAAAGATTATTTGCAGCAAATTTCCCAGTATTAAAAAAAAAAAAAATTAAATAGCACTTAGGTAAACCAGGTCACCTCCTATATCGGTTAAGAAAACCAGACTGAGACGAATAGATGCTTTGTTATTCACAATTGAACAGCAAGAATTACTATTCTTGTTTTTGTGGGTTGAATACTAGTACCTTTCAATTTCAAATACAGTTTTAAAAAACAGCCCTTCCCAAAGATGTCAACTAACATCTGAACCATGTTCGATAGTCAAGTGTGTAATGCATCATATGAAAGTATCTCACTTGATTTGTTTCACTTTATTTTAATATCATCCCTAAGCCCCCTTTGCATACCTAACTCCAATAACAACCCCCCAAAAGGCACCATAACAACCTTATCTCCACTGGTGTCTACTTGGCACCGATCTGCCCTGACCTTAGACACAAGCCATTGTTAAGGGTATAATGCATTTACATATTTTGCAATAAAACATCAGTTATTTGCATTACTGTGTCAAGTTTTATTTGATTCTTTCACCTAAAAATGACTCATTTTCCTTTCTTGTATTTTAAAAACCAACTACTCTAAGCTTGTTTGAGAATAATCAAAAATTGCCCATTTAGCTAGAAGTCATTTTCTTTTCAAAAGGCAAATGTTATTTAATCTTTCAGCTGTTCATTGTGCCATCATAAATACTTTCTTTTCAGCACAGTTGTGGGGACTGAAATGAGCCCACTAATTGCCTCCCATTTCGACTGACATGTGGTGGTTTAGTGGAAAGAGAACACAGCAGGGAGAAGGAAATAGGAGGCTGAGAAAATGAGAGCTAATTATTTTCACTGCCTCATGTCAGGCTCTGTGTCAGCCTTGTTTTTACAAACTGGAAGGTTTTAGCACTAAATAAAACAAACTGGCGTCATGTTTTTATATACTGGCAGTGTCATGGAAGCAGCTGCACATCTCAAAGACAATATAATGCCTGCGTTCGCATGGACACCATCTGACAGACACTGAGAGCCGCGGCTAATGAGGATATCACAGTGGTGCCAAAGTGAAAGGTGCTGAATTATGTATGATCCTGCATCGGTGCAGCAATAGTCCTGTACATCATTATGAGACATTGTTTTGCTGAAGAGATTAAAACATTCTTAGTTCCAGACCCTGCAACCTACACGCGCTGAAAGAGGTTATTAATGGAATTTTTAGGGAGAGTTTCTTGTGGATTTCTTTGGGGTTGAAAAACAGATCTCATGGGACAAAGCCATGGTGGGTCATGACACTGTATAGATAAAGAAGAGAAGCAAATTAACCATACTTGTATTCTCTTCCTTTTAAAGGCAGCATAATAAAATATAGTGGCGCGGGGTGATACTTAATGATAAATAACCCAGGTGCTATCACGGGATGCTCCACTCTCCCGCCTTTAACACAGCGGGTTTCGGCAGCTGAGCTAGATAATAGCAACGCATGCAAAGGAGCCTTCCGGGGCCTCAATCTCAACATCTCACTGCTGTTAACACCAGCCTGACCAATATTTTTACCGTCCTTTTATTTCATCTGGCATTACTTTTTAACATTTCACAACAGTCAGTAGTCTGCTATGACTGGTAACTTTGTTTCCCCCTCTTGAATCTTGAAAAGTTTATTCCCACAGCTCTATTTTGTGTTTAAAAATATCTCCACAGTACAAGCGTTTTTGCTGGAACCATGGTATTCTCCAGTGATTTTGTTTTCTCCATTCATGGGAGGAGAGGAAGCAGGTGGGGATTTTGAAAAACAATGTCTCTTAGACTTGACGTACCCAGGACTTGAATTCCAGCTCCATCAAGCTGAATGGCCTTGCTGCAGATCTCTGTTTTCTGAGTCTCAGTGTCCTCCTCTGGAAAATGGGGGCAGCATTCTCCAGAACACTGTAAGGCTGAGGGCTAAATAATGTACACAAATCTCAAAAACGTGATGCCAGACAGATACAAATACATGCTGTAAAATTTTAATCTGTGGTGGTAGACACTGGAAGAGTGGGCCATTTGGCTGTGGAGGGGGCTGCCTGGGAAAAGGCTGAGAGAACTTTCCAGGGCACTGGAAATGACTTGCTTGTTTTGTTGGTTACACGGGTATCCGCATTTGTCAAAACCCAGTGAACCGTCCACTTAAAGATCTGCTGTCTACGTCTGACCTCACTTGGAACGACAAAGAATTTTGAACTGCTCACAAAGTGTGTGATAGTGATTTCTCACAAAGAAATAGTTAATGTAGCATGAACGGAGTGTTGTTTAGGATTTTATCTTCATGGGGTAAGAGTTTCTGTTTTACTTGGTCAGGAATCTTAATTCAGAATTCTTTTTGATGAAATTGGTATTCCTGAAGCAGATCAATAGGGATGATTCTCATCCTCCATGAACCACAGATTTGCTCCTAAAATTATCCAGTTATTTCAACAGCTTCCCAGAGAAATATACACATCTTGGTCACCCACTAGAATTGTCCTATTTTTCTTTGGTTTCAAATGCACAACTTCCTCCTTCCCAGCAAAATTCCATTTGTTTCTTGAAGATTTGTATCAAAGGGCAGATTTTCTAGCTAGTGGAAATTTTCAGGTAATTAGTTTTTGCTACTCAAAGCCCTAATGAAAGCACATCCCAGTGCCCATCTCTGCTCCTGGGCCAGGGCTTTTCCCTATGGATTAGTAATTGGCACTGTCTAGAAAGGTGTCTCAAGATACACATTTGAACAATGTAAATGTTCATCCTTCTTGGATGGGAATCTAGTTATGAAATAAAAAGCTAGAGTAGTCAGGATCTGTCTTCTTGATTTTGCAACTGCAACAAGACAGGAGTTAGTTATTCCTGGTTCGAACAGTGGAAGTCACACCTGGTCACAAAGCCAGTAGGTGGCCTCATGTAGAACTGGAAGAAAGTGTTTATAAATACAGTAGTGCCATATGCACTTTTTACAATGATCTTTTTCAACAATGGAGGGAAAATTGGCTATGCTAGACTTCACAGAGATAGTATTTCATCTCTGCCATGGAGCCCCAGAAAAGAATTCACCAAGAGAATTTGGACTGTTTGTGATTTTTGCCTTTCATGTTAACTTTGGATTCCTGGCATTGTTGTTCTTCCTTTTGTTAACCTATAACAAGAGAAAGTCCAGGATTCAGAAAAGTCTGAGGGGAAGTGCTATAGTTTTGGATGTGGAATGCCCAGTGGTATATGTATAAGAAGCTTGGTCCCCAGCTTGAAGCTATTGGAGGCGGTATAGTCTTTAAGAGGTGGGGCCTAGTGGGAGGTCTTCAGGTCATTAGAGGTATGTTTTCACAAGGGGTTGTAGGATCCTGGTCTCTCTCTTTTGCTCCTTGGCCATGAGGTGAATGCTTTTATTCCACTGCATATTTTGGTCATGATGTACTGCTTCACCATAGGCCCGAAAGCAACAGGGCCAACTGATCATGGACAGAAACTTCCAAAACTTTGAACCAAAATAATTTTTTCTCTTTATAAGTTGATTATCTCAGGCATTGTTATGGAAATGCTGACTAGCATAGGAAACATGCTCTTTATGGCATCAAGAGACTGCATTTGTTCAAGGCTGACCTCAACCTGCCATTTGCTACCTGTATGCTCTCAGTCAGATTACCTTGTCTTTCTGTGTTTCAACTTCCTTGACCAAGATAAGGCTCTCTGGCTGTCAATCACATTTAATAGCCACTGTACCTCTAGATACCTGATGGTCTGATTAGGACTGCAATGGGATCAATTAAAGCAGAGAAGGGCAGAATTGGTGTTATATGACCCATCTATGTAAGGAAACATAAATGTATTCTATTTATTTCCTAAAACAAGTCATTGTTAGGTTGCCACTTAGCTATACCTTCTTTTCTTCAACAATGGTCATTCCCTGGTCCCAGAGTTATTCAGTACACTTTGGATCCCCAGACTTCTACCCAAGTAAGATGCTCTGACCCAGCCTGCCCACTCTGGCATGACCACTAGTAGTCTAGACAGCTCTTTACACTGTCCATCAAAGCTCCTTGCCCTTTGTCCCATTCTCTTACATCACTGCTAGATGGCAGGCTAGCTAGTCTAGTGAGCTAATTGGAACTGTGTTGATGGCCATACTGGAAACAATAATAATTACTTTTTTTTTTGAGTCCCTGATTTGGCTCTGACGCAATGCCAGGTACTGCATTTATATTATTTCATTTAATCATTTGTGAATAAAAAATGCTGAGATTCAGAACAGCTATATAAGTTGACTATGGCTAAGAGGGAAAATGACAAAAACTAGGATCAAGCCCAGGTAAAGGGGCTTCAGACTTGTGATCTTCCGCTTTGCCCTTCATGTTCTCCACAATGATGGCTTAATATATAATCTTTTCCCAAATTATTCCCATTTTAATAGGAATAATCAATATCTTAATCCAATTAGACGAATAAGACAGACATTTCAGACTTTAGGGGATGAGGTTGTTTTGGAAAACAAATGTTTCAGGGACCTCATAAGCTCTCTCAGAATCCAGAGCTGTTTGCTTTTGATTTGTGCCTATCAGGATAGAGAGTTGTTCACAGATGTCCAAAGTTACCCTTGAAAATCTCCCATTCAAAAAAACCATGTTTTTGGGCTGGGATTGTAGCTCAGTGGTAGAGCACTTGCCTTGCATGTGTGAGGCACTGGGTTCGATCCTCAGCACCACATAAAAATAAATAAAGATATTTGTGTCCATCTGCAACTAAAAAAATATTAAAAACAAAAACAAAAACATGTTTTTCACTCACATCAGGCCAAAATCAACACCAGCTCGCCCTGGTGAAAGTGCATGTTTTTTATATCAGAGTCCACCGTCTTGCTACCTGGCCTCTATCACTATCAACAAGCAACTGTATAAGTAAAACCCTGCGTTAGGCTCATAAACAAGTAGAATTATGACTTCTGGTGACATTACTGGTGATTTAATTCATCTTGTTTTGAGAGTTCCTCAGTGATGGATTGGTCAGGAACTTGATTGATGGCATCTGGATGCCTGCAGTGGTGCTCTGTGGAATTTAGTAACCTGTGGGCAATCCTCACTGACAATTTATGACTCACTGGGCTGCCAAAATGCCAAGGATACCTGAGGTTAATTTGAAACCGAGCAAAATTTGAGAATTCTGTCGCTTTATTTGTGGATTACTTTTCTAAGCTAACTGACATGGACACCTGATAATTCTTAGGAGTTACATCCAGGCTTCAGCAATTAAGTTAGTGCTTTAGGTGAATACTATGTGTTCTCTTTTTCACTCAACGTTCTAATAAGTGTTACGTACTTTTTAATGAAATGGGTAATGCCCCCTTGTCTGATAACTTTCTTGATTATAGTTTTATTGCTTCCTTATAGTTCAATTAAAAGGCTTTCTTTCAGATAAGAGGGAAAGAGAGTTGTAAAAAATAACAGATCTATGACCTTCTTATTTAGATCAGTGTCTCTCTGAGTTGGCTTGAGGAACAGGGAAGCCACTGCTGGCCTCCTGATTTGTTGTTATTTTATCAGCAAAATATTCTCTGCTCCTTTTCCCTCCTGTCTGTTGTGAATGGCTCACCCCTTGAAGTCTAGCAAAACCACTCATTGAGTCCTGCCCGCCACCTCTTCTGATTGCCCTTCTCCAATTAGTGTCTTTTCCAACTTTGGAGTCAGGCAGCCTTGGCTGCTCTAATCCTATCTCCACCACTTACTGGCCAAGAAACCCAGGAAAGTTCCTCAATTTATCTGAGCCTCATTTTTTCTCATCATCTAAAGAGGGAAATAGGCCTGATTTGAGGGTTCTCGTGAATACCAAATAAAATAGCATGGTCTAAGTACCCAACAACATACACAGAGCATAGTAAGCCCTCCAAATGTGAGTGTCCTCCTACCAGCCCTTATAACATGGCACTCCTCAGGTAGCGCCTGAGGGGGCCCTGATTTGGAGCATAAGGTCAAAGAAGAGCACCAGGGTTATGAGATGAGAACACAGCAGAGGGAGCTGGGCATTTACACACAGTTCAAAGTCTTTAGACTGTGCTTTTAACTAAAGTTAATTCCCAAACTTGACAGGGTGAAGAAACAGAACTAATAAACTTAAGGCCTTTTATTCCAGCCCCTGCTTTGAGGAGGCCCTTCTCCATTTCTGAGAAGAGCAGTCGTGACACCAAACAGTTATTATCCTGCCTAGTCATCTCAGGGTCCACATTACCCAGGGAGCAGTGGCTCCACAACAAAGAAGTACTGAGAGATTTGTCAATGCTCAGCCACTAATTTGACTTCTGTAAGATGAGAACTAGGTTTTTATTTTACTGAACTAACTTTTTCCTTCACTAATTGGCTCTCCATCTTGTGAATGTGGCTGGGCAAAAAGAGTCCTTCCCCTCAGACATGAGCCCCACTTGTTGTGCAATTTGTCCAGAGCCTTCCCCAAAACATCAAGCTCCCCCAGCTTCTGATGGAGCCAACAGGTTTTCAACAGCCTCTTTGTGGATCCTCTTCCATAAGAATTGTGCCTGAGCTTGCTCCAGGAAACATTCCAGGTCCACTCTTAGGAGAGTGTTTTCTAGTTTCAGCATGTGAAGGGCTTGATCCATTATCCTTAATCTCTCAGAATTCCTCATTTTTCAAAAACAAAAAAGTCAAAGAGAATGTGAATTTATGGTCCAGGGATCAAATTGGGTACAAAGATACTGGTTTAGATTTCCTTTGAATTGCTTACAATGTTTACAAAATTTTATGACTAAATTTTTCACAGGGCAAAGCTGAAAGAATTTTATAGTAAACCCTCATATATGCACCCCCAGTTCAGTCCTTAGCATGTCACTCTTCTTACCTAGCTATCTAACAATCCTTATTTTTTAAATTCATTTCAAAGTAATTTGCAGACATCACTCCATTTCCTCCTAACCACTCAGTCTGCTAGAATTCATTAAGGAGCACACACATCTCAAGGGCACACATTGAGTTTTGACCAGTGCATCTTCCAGCGTAACCCTAACATGCATTAACAGAGCCTTACCAGCCTGGGGAGTTTTCTCATACCCATTCCAGTCACTCTTCATCTGCAGAGGCAAAGACTCTTCTGATTTCTTTCCATCACAGATTAATTTTGTTCAGAATGTAATATAAATGGAGTCATTAATATATGTTCCTTTTTGTGTAATATTTGAGTTCGCTATAATGTTTTTGAGATGTATCTATGTTGCATACCTCAGTAATTTGTTTCTTTGTATCGCTAAGTAGTAACCCATTCTATGAATATACCACAGTTTATCCATTCTCCTTTTGATGGACAGTTAGCCTATTTCCAGTTCTTTGGTTATTGGGATAAAGCTGCTAAGAACATACTTAGACAAGTCTTTTTCATTTCTCTTGGGTAAATACCTCCTAGAAGTAGAATTCTTGGTCATAAAGTAGATATGTGTTTAGTTTTATAATAAATTGCCCAAACTGCAATTTATTGCATGATTATACACCATTTATATTCCCACTAGTGTTGTACAAGTATCCCAATAGCTCCAAATCCTTGCCAATGTTTGATGTTATTGACCTTGGCCATTCTGGTGGTGGTGGTGGTACGTCATTGTGGTTTTAATTTACATTCTCCTGGTGGCCAATGATGTGAAACTTTTTTTTTTATCACATTCATTACATTATTGAAAATTTAACTGACATATCATCATTTACAAATTAAGTTTTACATCAGAATCCAGATTTCGAAGATTGTCATGAAACATTTAAGGGCCTAGAAAAACTGGACTCCTGTTCCCACTTGGGAACAGTCAACAGAAGCTGTAGTGGCTGTGCCTTTAGGGTAATTGCTGTTCAGCTCCCAGAGTCCCTAACCCTCCAACCTGCTCCTCAGTTGTCAGTTCCCACATGGCATCACATTGGAAGTATTGTTTTCCTTCCTGTTAAGAAGAAAGTGAGCTGTTTCTTGAACCCATGTCATTATCAATACTGGGAAAGTGAAAGATCAAGAGGGCCATATAGAGGAAGACCATATTTCTTTGTGGCAATAAGAAAATATTTCTATGTTTAATGTGTAAATCAAATGGATCTAAGCTAGAGAGGGAAAAGGAAAAGATAGGTGAGTGGGGTCTCACGAAATCTGTAGAGTAGAAGTAAGGAGCCAGAGGGAGGTGGAGAGGAGGGTGGAGAGAAATACTGGGGAATGATATTGACCACATTTTATTGTTACATTATGCACACGTACAAATAGTTAACAACAAATCCTACCACTATGTGTAACTATGATGCACCAATGAAAATATGGAAAAAAATTAAAATAAATGGATCTATTTCAAAACGGTACATCTTAAGACTATAATGAAACTGCCTGTCTTCACTCATTTTATTAGCTGCTTGGCCCCTTTAGTATTTGGGGTCTGCAACCCCTAAATAGAACACTTCAACTGATAAATAATGTCTCAAGGCTGCACTAACTGAGGATTATTTAGATATACAAGGGGATCTAATTGCATGTCCTTGTATTGAAAAAGAAAAAAAAACACTCCTCCCATAATAATTTATTTAGAATACTTAGTGTGTTATCAAACATTGAGACTAAAAAAAATATTTGTTTCACTTTCTCAATTCTATAATTTTGCTTTTTAATTCCAGGATTGTAAGTGGAAAATGTATATGGAGATGGATGGGGATGAAATTGCAATAACCTACATAAAAGATGTGACATTCAACACTAACCTACCTGATGCAGAGATTTTGAAGATGACAAAGGTAAGGTTCTATTTACAGCTTAAAAGCTTTTTTGAATTCACAGATATCAAACAAAGACATTAAAATACCCAGCAGTGAGCTTTTGTGCATGTCGATGTTCATATCAGCTCAGCCTCAAGCTGGCTCTTGAAAGGCACATTTTATTTAGCAGATTGAGACTATAATAGTTTTTTGTTAAAATTCCACTTAGGCTGTGTGAACTAAAAAGCATTATATTAAAAAAAAAAAAAAGAATCGTTTAATTTTTAAAATTTCCTTCTACATTTCTTTATGCTTACTCTATCATTATTAAAAGAAAGAAAATATTATTGATGAAAATATTTACTTCAAATTGGGATTATTTTAAACTTCAGAAAACTTGTAAGGAGGAAGACTTTTCTTGAAGGACTGAGATGAGGCTATTTCTGGGGCGCATGTTGAAGTCTTAATGGCTTCCTTGTGTTCACCCCTAGGAATTCCTGAAGTGGTCTGAGACCATGTTACCACTCCAAAGTCAGTGGTAGAAGCAAGTCATGGAAACACAGAAGAAAGACTTGCAGAAATGCTTCACTTGCTCCTCAGAATGGAAAACAATTTTGTTCTATCCCAATCATACTGAAAAACATACGAGTGATGCTTCAATTGCAGAAGGGCAACAACTTCAGGCAAAGAACAGTGGGGCAATTGCCTGAGCCTCAAGTAACCATTAACTCCAGTATGCCAGTGACTGCGTATTTGTTTTCAGCGAAGCCAATGAGGCTTGTCACAGAAAACCAGGGTACAAAAACACAA
This sequence comes from Geosciurus inauris, assembly GCA_004024805.1. Taxonomy (NCBI): domain Eukaryota; kingdom Metazoa; phylum Chordata; class Mammalia; order Rodentia; family Sciuridae; genus Geosciurus; species Geosciurus inauris. Next base: position 42,126 of record PVHX01003751.1, on the reverse strand, counting down.
GTAGAACAGAAAAATGAGTCTTCAAAGCTATAGCATTAGACTTGTAAATGTGTTCTGTTCTACACAGACATGAGATTGCTAAACACCCAAGTCCTTTTAATTTAGGAGCAGACTCATCAAGTACACTGATTTGATATTCGTTGTTGGATTCTTTTGCATAACTGGGAGTTATTTCAGTGGCATTATTTATCTGTAAAGGTTACAATTTGATTTTAACTTTTCCTGATGCTGTGGGGACATACTGTTTTGATGTCTTGAGGACAGGAAGTATAGATGCTTTCTCCTTTTTCCCCACCTGTCACCTCTCTGGTTGTGACCTTTGTTCCTTGCTTCAGTGTACTTTAGAAGTAAGTACGAAGGCATTGCCTACTGGCAGAATGAAGATGCTCATGGCAAAATTAAGGATGGAATCATAAAACTGAATACAGATGTTTCCGTTATACTACCATATATGCAAAATCACATACCAACATTGACAAGGCTTATGTGAAAAATAAGATTGGGCAGACCATTCAAAATGTGTAGAACATTTTAACACCAACAGAAGTAATAACAATCCTAATTTAAAAAAAACCAAAAATGCCAAACATAGACTCAGTAGCATATACCTGTAATCCCAGCTACTCAAGAGGCTCAGGTAGAAAGATTGCAAGTTTGAGACAAGCCTGTGCAATTTATCAAGCACATTTCTGTACCCAACTCATAGGCAGGCATTGCGTTGCAGCCTTAAACCTGGAGGGACAGGAGAATGGAACCAAAAGGCAGCTTAGTTCTAATAGGGATTATTTTAATCAAAATTAACATAGGATCCAAAGTACAGGCATCTTCACTAATCCATTGTTTGAATAGAGTAAGAAAATGTAGCCACAGTGTCTTTATTTGTATGCACAGCTTTGCAGGATAACCTGCCGGAGGGGATGCTCAGGGACTGTTGCTTCCTCCATACCAGCTACTGCCCGAGGAAGACACTCCCCGGTCTGCTCACCTTATTATGGCTTTCTCTTAATTTTGAGAAAGGTTTCCGCATGCTTCAAACATGAGCATGAATGAACAGCTAATGATTAGACTGAGTGATGGTGAATATTATATCACAAAAAAGGAGACCAGGGGAGACCAGGACTAGTTATTAACAAATGTACAAAATGATGTTTTATGAAAAACAAAACCCAGAACATGAGTATGTTTTGAGCCAAAATGACTTATATGTTGATCTGATACTATATCCCTATTTTCCAACTGTGTATGGCACAACTGCCCTCAAAGAAACATGCTGTGGCAGAGCAGGTTGGATTGTGATACCATACAATCAGTCAGTGACTCACTTTTGTTTTCTAGCCTCCGTTTGTAATGGAGAAGTGGATTGTAGGAATTGTGAAAAACCAGATCGTGGAGTGCACTGTCACGTATGAGGTAAGCTCCTGGGGAGGAAGGCTGGTGGCTCCACCATCAGGTACTAACTTAGGGCTCCTCTGCTCTCTCAGAGTGCACCTCCCTTACTGGAAGAGACGTGATTTAATCAGCACAAATACAGAGATCAATATAACTTCTCTAACGAAGTGTTGAGAAGAAAAGAGAATAGGATAAAGTTACCTAGATAGAGACCGGGGAACCCTTTACTCATTTATTCCTTGGTTGAATACCTTCTACAATCACGTACTAAGTTAGGTATAATAAATGCCAATGAGACAGATCTTGGCCTTCTTGGAACTAAGAGTTTAGGGGTGAGAGGAAATCAGTGATTCTTCAAAAGACCAGAATACAACTCCCATTGCCACCGGCGGGGAGAGAGTGCATCATCAAAACAGATGAACAGTAGGGTGCAGTAGTGTCTATAAATCCCAGCAGCTCAGGAGGCTGAGGCAGGAGGATCACAAATTCAAAGCCAGCCTCAGCAACTTAGCGAGGCCCTAAGTAACTCAGCAAAACCCTGTCTCTAAATAAAAAATATTTTAAAAGGGCTGGGGATGTGGCTCAGTGGTTGAACATCCCTAGGTTCAATGCTTAGTACAAAAAGAAAAAAAGAAAGAAAGAAGAGGAACAGATTCCATAAATTTTTATATAGGAAAATGGATTCTTTTAGAAAAAAAATGCTGTTGAAATTACAATTCATAATATTTAGTGCCTGCTGGCCTGCACTGTTCTATGATTAGGATAGATGAGGTCTATACTCTCTTTGGGCTTATATTTTAAGTAACAAAGAGTGAGAGGTAGAAGATGGGACATAACTTGAAGTGTTGGAGTGGAGGGTCAGAGAAGAGGAGACAGCAGGGGGTGGCATTGGAACAGCAAATTCAAGTCTTTGAGGCACATCTTCCATGACAAAGCAAGCCAGGTGGCCAGACCAGGTCAGCAAGGAGGTCCAGGAAGGAGCCTGGATTCACTTTAAGCACAGCGGGAAGTCAGTGGGTATTTTAAGCCATAGAGAGAAAGAACCTAATTATGTTTTAAGATCTTCTATAAAATACTGTGTATATAGTTAACAATACTTTATACTTAAAATGTAAGAGAATAATTTCATGTGTTTTACTATGTTTTTTTAAAAAATCACACTAACAGAGAATGATCTCTCTATAAACATGTTTTTTTTTTAAATTTCTTTTTTTTTTAATGTTTTGTTGTAGATGAACACAATATCTTTATTTATTTTATGTGGTGCTGAGGATCGAACTCAGTGCCTCACATATGCAAGGCAAGCGCTCAACCGCTGAGCCATAGCCTCAGCCCCTATAAACATGTTTTAATAATCTGTGTTCAGGGCTGGGGCTGGGGCTCAGTGGTAGAGCGCTTGCCTAACATGTGTGAGGCACTAGGTTCGATCCTCAGCACAACATAAAAATAAACTTAAAGAAAGGTATTATGTCCATCTACAACTTTAAATAAATACATAAATAAATAACAATCTATGTTCAATAAATGTATTGAAACTAGCCTTTTTGTTTGTTTTGGGTACTGAGAATTGAGCTCAGGGGCACTAAACCACTGAGCCATATCCCCAGCCCTATTTTGTGTTTTATGTAGAGACAGGGTCTCACTGAGTTGCTTAGCACCTTGCCATTGCTGAGGCTGGCTTTGAACTTGCGATCCTCCTGTCTTAGCCTCCCGAGCCACTGGGATTACAGGCGTGCTCCACCATGCCTGGCTCAATACATGTATTGAAATGTACAACATCCTCTTGGCTAGTAGGATATTGTCCTTACAAATTAGAGGAGCCAGGTGGATTGTGCACTTATAATCAGAATCTGGGGACACATTAAGATATTAGTATACATCTACCATCCATAGGACATGCACTTTATCAGGAACCAGGCACCATAAAAAGTGCTGACACCTTCTGTGTCTCACCAACCTCATGTAAATACTGAAAGACAGGTATCCTTGTCTCCCATTTTTCAGATAGGGAAAGTGACTCAGAGAGATGAAAGGAAGTCCTGAAGTTTGAGGTACTCAGTGACAGAGCTGGTGGGATCGCATCAGCATCTGCTGACCGAAAAAACACTTGCCTCTTTTGTTAGCTTCTCAAAGTCTACTTTATTTTTTTTATTTTTTTATTTTTAAATATTTTTTTAGTTGTAGATGGACACAATGTCTTTATTTTATTGCTTCGTATGTGGTGCTGAGGATCGAACCCAGGGCCTCACGCATGCGAGGCAAGCGCTCTACCGCTGAGCTACAATCCCCGCCTCAAAGTCTACTTTAAATTGGACATTATAAACTGCTGCTTTGAGAGGGTTTCCTGAGCTGCCCTGGTAGCTCTTCTGTATTAGAGATCCAACTCTGGCCAGCCCACTGCAAGCCTGGACTGACAGCGGTGATGACCCTCACCTGCACAGGTTTGCAGGTATGCTGCACCTGAGAAGTAACATCAGCTGTCAAAATGTAGCTTGTAAGGCACAAAACCCAATCAAAGGAGGTTGGTGGGTCTTGATGGTCTTGTCATCTAGACCATTCTGCAGCCTGTTAACAGGTCCTCACTACCCAGAAAAAAAAACCCTCTTCTTAGTAATTTGATGGTTGAAGCAGCCAGATTTCACTCTGCCTGCTGTAGGTGTTTCTGCAGACACACCCCACCCATTCTTTGCTGCTTCTCCCTCTCGCCCTGCTTCCTCTTCCTCCTGCATCTCCCTTTTAAACTGCATGATGATAAGTCACTTGTGTCTGTGCTTTTCACTTCTGAGTTTTGTAACTGTGCTGAATCTTGGAGACTTTGTTGTTATTGTTGCTGTGTTTTGTTTTGGGGTGCTGGGGAGCTAGCTTAAGGCCTCATGCATGCTGGACAAGAGCTCTACCATTGAGCTAAGTCCCCAGACCTTGAGACCCTTTAATCTGCATGGGTTTGTAATGAGGGAGATTTCAAAACAGAAATGGGTCATATCTTGGTCTGATGTCCTCTCCTTTTTCTGCTCCTGGTTTCTTACTCGTGACCGATCTCACTTTGTCCCTGTTACCTTTTGCCCTCCCTATGGGGACTAGTTCTATCACGCTCCCCACATGCACCCAAATTCTCTGTGACCAAAGGCAGGCTTGAGAAAAAGGGTGTCAGATGTTCATTTCTTCAACAAAACATCTATTTTCAAGTACTAAAAACAGAAAAAATTATTTTTCATTTCTTATCAAAGAGGTAAGCTGAGATTGGCCAAATGTTATACATTACGAGAGAAGATAATCACAAATGTAACTACTACTAGAATCTACTAAGGAATTTGTTAGACTCCATTAAGAATAAAATGTAACTACTACTAGAATCTACTAATGACTCTGTTATAATCCATTAGGAAATAAAATGCTATTTATTTTATTTAAGATATAAAATGCATTAAGAACACATGCTTAGTGTTTCCAAGGCCTTGGGTTCCATTCCAGCACAAAAAGGAAGACAGAAATTGGGGTGGGGGGGGAGCAGGGAGAAGGAGAAGAAAGAAATAAAGTCCTATAATCCACTAAGGAATAAAGTTGTTAAAATTTTCCTCCTAATCAAGTTAGCATATTTGGGCAAACTATTCAGAATATTTTACTTAAGGCATGATAGTATTTTAAGGAGTGAAATTTAAGTGATATAACAGCCCAGGATTTTGTTCTTTCCATTTTTAAATATATGTTTGGTCATGGATTTCTTTATTTTTCTTTTTCTATATATTTTTAAATCAGAGTGATGTGAGAACTCCAAAAAGCACTAAACATGTCCATTCGATTCAGTGGGGTAAAACCAAGCCTCATGATGAGGTGAAAGCTGTCCAGCTCTCCATCCAGACGGCGCTCCCCAACACAGAGGGCAATCCTGGCAGCAGGTCTGACTCAAGTAAGTTAATATGCCCATGACGCGTGTGTGCTGGATTCCAGAAAGTTATAAAATTCTCATAGCAGAGGTAAGGACCAGTCTATGAAGAGACTCAGATTTCCAATATAATGCTTCCTTCTTATATTTTTATAATATTGGTTTTATAAACAGATTATATGGGGAGTTGCATTTATAGACATAAATGAACATATTGTAATAAATTTCAATATTGGATAACTATGATAAAGATAAAAACTTATGATTACATTACATTGGTAAATGAAAATGCGTTTGCAAAATTAGTTTCCAAAAGTGTGTCTAAGCCACACGCAATGGTGCATACCTGTAATCCCAGCGGCTCAAGAGGCTGAGGCAGGAGGATGGCAAGTTGTAAGCCAGCCTCAGAAACTTAGCAAGGCCCTAAGCAATTTAGTGAGACCCTGTCTCTAAATAAAATATAAAAAGGGCTGGGGATGTGGCTCAGTAGTTAAGTGCACTGGGTTCAATCCCCAGTACCAAAAAAAAAAAAAAGTGTGTCTATACTGATATAAATTTTGTATGTGTAGCAAACATTCCTACAAAGCCACTGCTGTCACGGGGACAACTTCTTGAGTCCTTAACACCATTGCTACATCAAAGCATGGGAATGATGAGGGAAGGACAGAGTGAAAACACAAGGGTCAGGTAGGAAAGAAGAGAGGACAGAGAAAAGACTGAGAACTCTTGAAATGCAGATGATGGATAGTGGTGATAATAATTACAGATGATGTAAAGAAACAATTTAGAATAACATAGAGGAAGGCTAGCTGACTGGCTGTTAAATTGGTCTTTATTTGATGGATTCAAGGAAGACATTCTGACCCTCAGCTTTGCAGATCCAGAAACTCTAAAAACTGCAGAGCTGGGACAACCTAACACGTTGGAGACAGATGTAGACAAAACCACCATGTAGTTCCCTCTTCACCATGAGAAACACAACTGCCAAACAAACCAGAAATACATGTATTCTGATCAGTGCATTGTTTTCCTAAGGGGAGAAAATGCCTGTAAAGCCTTATCAAGAGGTTCTTTGATGGGCCTGGAAATAAGCCAGGAGCCTCTGTGAACCTGCCAAGATGACTGGATTTGTTTTTTCCTTTTTTAGTACTGGAGATTGAACCCAGAGGTGCTTTACCCATATCTCCAGCCCTTTTTTTGTTTTTATTTTAAGACAGTTGCTTAGGGCCTCACTAAGTTGCCAGTCTGGCTTTGAACTTGCAATCCTCCTGCCTCAGCCTACAGAGCTGCTGGGATTATGAGTGTCCACCACCGTGCCAAACCCAGATGTTCTTAAATGTCCATTAGCCAATGTGCCCAGAATCCTGGTCAATGCTAAGACCCACCAAGAAATTCTCTGACAGCATGCTAAGCCTGTCCAACTTTGTCAACACAGTTGATTTGGTTATATTCTTTTATATTCTCATAATTGTGAGGCCATTCTGACCACCATGATTGGGCTTGAGTTTTTATCACAACTTCTTATCTACAAGCATGTTGGGAAACATCTTTTAGGGTATGCCATTTCTATAAGCGACTATTCTACATGATAGACGTCGATTCCCACCAGCTTCCCTCTCAGAGGCACTCTAAGTTATTTTCTATTTGTTAATTCAACGAGTCCTGCCCGCTATGCCCACTATCATACCTTCAAGGGCTTCTTTCTATAATCACTGATATTTATAGGGCATGTGTTACCTCAACAGGGCGGGGACCTTCTTTCTGCATTTATACTGTATTTTTCTCTTCCACAGCTGGTTTTCTAATTCCCTACACACAGGACACAAAATGTCTACCAACAGCTTTGAAGTTTTACACAGTTCAAATCCAACCCGGTTCAAAGTCACCCAATAGATACTTTATCAGCCCTGATTCCAAATTCCCTGGGGAATCTTATGGTAGCTATAGCTTATGGGTGCCATTTTTTTTCCCCAAGCATTCTCCATGGACCAGTGAACTGTGTGATTAGAATGAGAAGGTGGTGGATGGCAGAGAGTCACAGCAACATGCCGTGACCTGAGGGATGGAGGCAGGGTGATATGCTTCTCAGAACAGTGCAACAGGCAGACTTCTGATGTGCCCTTTATTTCTCTTAAACTTAAATCTTTTAAGAGATAGTAAATTATTCTTGCTCTAAGGATGTATGCAGGAATAGTCAGTGAGTTCCCTTCTATCTTCACTGGAGTTGCTCCAGACAAATTTATTCCCTCTCAATATCAACTGGAGGGTTGTAGTACTGGTTTCCCTTTGACTTGCTCTAGTTTGGGCCCATGTGCCTCTCTTCCATCCTCCCTGTACCCCTTTTTGTCCTTTTATCCAATACATTATGAAGCCCCAGAGGATTCTACCCAATCATCTAAGATCTCTTTTTTGGGGGGTACTGGAGATTGAACTCAGGGGCATTCAACCACTGAGCCACATCCCCAGCCCTATTTTATATTTTATTTAGAGACAGGGTCTCACTGAGTTGCTTAGCACCTCACTGTTGCTGAGGCTGGCTTTGAACTCACAATCCTCTTGTCTCAGCCTCCTGACAATGAGCTAAAGATCTCTTTCAACTCTAAGTAGCAGGAAACCTAGTTTCCTCTAGCCTCCTTCAAGGGTGGTCAAAGTGTAGTCCCAAGACCAATGGCATCCAGATCACCCCTATGAACTTGTTAGAAATACAGACTCTAGGGCCCAGCCCCAAACCTACTAAATCAGAAATTCTTAGAGTAGAACCAGCAATCTATATTTTAAGAAGCCCTCCAGGTGATTCAGAGGTATTCTGAAGTCCCTCAGCCACTGATTTAAATTATAATAAAATGTATTGTCTTAAGAAGTCCATTGGTGGTGCAGGCTCCAGCTGCAGTAAGATGAATCAGCTCAGTGACACTGAGGTCAGGGAACCCCCTTTTCCTTCGTTTTACTCTACCATACTCACCCTGTTGGCTTTACCCTCAGTCTAGACCCTCTTGTGTTTATAGTCACCATGTAAAGATTTGACAGCACCCAGAGGAAACCAGGGGTGAGGATCCCCGCTCTTGTCCTCACATTAAAGAATGATGGAAGCTCTCCTAGAAGCCCCTGACAGACTATCCCTCACCAATTCTTCTTTGGCCAGAGTTGAACTTGTCCATTCCTACCCTCAGCATGTCTGGCCTAAACTAACCAAAGACTGTTCCTTGAGCCAGAAGGTGGCTACTGGGGCTGGAGACCAAACAAAATCAGGGCTCTGTGGGAAGCTAAACTTTCAGAGATTTTGAGGTAAGGGAAAGATGGCACTGTGGGATTCTGTTTGTGTGAAGTTTCTAGAGTAGTCAAAGCCATAGAAATAAGCTGGGCACAGTGACACACGCCTGTAATCCCAGCAGCTCGGGAGGCTGAGGCAGGAGGATTGCAAGTTCAAAGCCAGCCTCAATAATTTAGAGAAGCCCTAATCAACTCAAAGAGACCCTGTCTCTAAAAAAGGGCTGGAGATGTAGCTCAGTGGTTAAGCACCCTTGAGTTCAATCCCTGGTATGGAAAAAAAAAAAAAAAAAAGCCATAGAAACAAAGTCGGAAGGTAGGTGCCAAGGGGTGGGAGGAGGCAGGAGGGGAAGGAAGAAGAGGTGTTTGGTGGATACAGAGTTTTCATGCTGCAAGAAGAAACCATCTAGAGATCTGGTGCACAACAATATAAATATACTCATCATTTCTGAACTGTACACTTAAAAATGTTTTGTAGTGGTAAAACACAGGTACATAACAAAAGAAGGCATCGAGGTTGATTGAAGCCTGTGAGGATTTCCTATGCACAGGCCACCAGTGTCAGCACAAGTCCCTCACCCCCAAGGTGCTGATTGTCTGTGCCCAGGCAAAGAGGGAAGCCACTTGTTGGCAAAAAGAAGTGAGCATGTGCTGCTCCCCTCTGGAAAATTCCATCCGTAAGAGCAGGGCCAGAGAAGGGGAGGAAATGTGGCAGGGAACTCGGGAACTCTGGAACACCTGGAACTTTGGCCTGTGGGCAGCACAGTGCAGGCCCTGGGAAGACAGGAGAGATCCCAGTGTGAGGAACTTGCTTGGTCACTGAAATACAGCTTACTAAGTGGTCCTTGCTAATTAAGGTTTTTCCTTTACCCTAACTTCTTCCTACCATCCATGCAGCTTTATTTCCTATGCTGAAAGCTCTCCTCCTTGCTGACCCGCAGGTGGCTCTCCTCTGGAGATGTACTATCTTCCTTCCAAACATTCCAGCTGTCTGCACCTTTGGAACATCACTGCTATTATCTGCCTTTGGGTCTTTGAGGGTTTAAAAACACTAGGTAGGCAAAAAGGCTTTGGTTTATAAAACATGCTCTTGACACCCAAGCACAGACAGCAATTTCTAGAAGTGAAAACACAAGTACATAGCAAGAAGATGGGATTTACATGCAGAAGGACCTGGGGTTATTGAATGAGTGAACCTGGGCACACTACCTGACCTTTCAAGCTTCCTCATTTATAGAATAAGATTATTAGTATTTATCTGAGAAATCATTGGAAGGATCGAACAGTGCCAAGCACGTGGCATCTACTCAGTTCCAATATCCTTATTTGAAAAAAAAAGAAAAAAGAAAAAAATAGTACTTAAACCTAGCGCAGGATTTCTATGAATGGTAAAGCTTAGAGTGACCCAAACAGCCTTGAGTTTTCCTGAGACAGGCTTGTGAATTAGGCATACAGCTTCAGTGTAGCTTAGAGGATGCTCATTTCCATTTCTCCCGCAGGTGCTGACTGCCATTGGTTAGACACTCTGAGGATGCGGCAGATTGCATCCAACACTTCTCTGCAGCATTCCCAGAGCAATCCTATTCTGGGGTCATCGTTCTTCCCATACTTTAACAACCAGGATTCTTATGCTGCTGCTGTGAGGAGGACCCAGGGGCCCATTAAGTATCAACAGATTACTCCTATCAACCAGTCCAGAAGCTCCTCCCCAACTCAGTATGGGCTGACCAAAAACTTTTCCTCTCTGCATCTCAACTCCAGAGACAGTGGCTTCTCCAGTCTCAATACTGACAGCTCTTCAGAGAGGGGCCGCTACTCAGACAGAAACAGGAACAAATATGACCGTGGTAATTTATCGCTCAATTCTTCTCCTAGAGGAAGGTACAGTGGGAAAAGTCAGCATTCCACTCCTTCAAGAGAAAGATATTCTGGAAAGTTCTACAGGTTGTCCCAGTCAGCACTTAGTACTCACCAGTCACCTGACTTCAAGAGAAGCCCAAATAACCGCCATGAACCCAGGACCATCCCAGGGATGCCTTTGCACCCTGAGACTGACTCCAGAGCCAGTGAAGAGGAAAGCAAAGTGAGCGAAGGAGGATGGACTAAAGTGGAATACCGGAAGAAGCCCCACATGCCCTCTCCTGCCAAGACTAACAAAGAAAGGGCCAGAGGAAACTTCCGTGGGCGGAGGAACTTTTGATGAATTGACTTAGGCAAGTTTTTCTGAACACGTGCTTCTTTTATTCATGCAATGGATTTTCCTAAAAGGATGTCTTCAGATTCAATTACCAAACTCACAACTCTTCCACATTTGGGATTGGGAAATACCTTCTGATTGAAATTACAGCCAAACCACGGCCAAAATTATGGATGTTGGTTGCCTAGTAGTGGTAACTAGACTTTAAAATAACTATACATCTCTTCTCCACTGAATGAATCTTGTTGGAGGAGGGGCTCTGCCATCTCTTTACCCTAAGCACTGACATTCTAGTTAGCAGGACTGGGACCAGGGCAAGGAGGTGAGGTCAACAAAAAATCAGAATTCTAGATAAAGATAGGAACAGTAATATTGAATTTTTCCTTCTATTGAAGGCTCCAGTATGCCTCAGCAAGACACCATTACTGATCCTTTATTTATTAAACTTTTTGACTTTTTGTTCATCTTGAGTTTTTTATATTAGTTGCCCAAGGCTCGTGTCTCACTCATCTCACCCTCATCTCAGCCCTGCTAGTTAGTATTTATTTGAGTAAAATATTTGTGTTTCTATCATGGTCATAATTGAACTGGTCTGACTTGTCCATTTTAAGTAATAAAAAAGGTTATTGAACTTAATGTTGATCTTGATGCATATTATTCACCATGATTCCTCAAAAACCAAAGACATAGATTGCTTAGGAGGTTTTCAATTCTTTTCTTAAGTTCTCAGGGGTCCTTTTAAGTATTATTTTCCACATTTTGCCAAAGTAGTAGCTAAGAGGGGAAAATAGCAGTCCATACAGTCCTATTGCGATGTCAGAGATCTAAAATCTAAAAGAAAGCAAAGCACAGAATAATAACATCACAAGTTAAAAATCAGAGAAATTTAAAATTACTAACATCCTTGTTAGAACAAGACAGAAAATACCAGCCCTGCAGCAAGACAGCTCTAAGCAGCTGGGGGTAGAGAGGAAACTGCTTGCAGTTCAGGACAGGAGTTCAACTTAAATATGAAATTCTTCATATTGTACAAATCAAAAAGTCAGGTGGCAACAAATCTATATCAAATAAGCATTCCTTTCAGTATTCTGAGATTTTGTTCAGCATTCACTAACCCTGAACATCAAGTGTCGTTTGCCCTGCCCAGGATTCTCAATGCTTTGTTGAAATCTAGATGACATATGGGTAATTCCATGGGGATGAGTTTTTGTTTAATAGAAACCCATCATCAAAGTACATGCCCATGTCCTCAGAGGAGCCACCCTGTTCTAATACAGTACTTGGGGCCTGCTGGGGAAAACTGGATTTGGGCAGTATCAAAGTCAAGGTTATAGAAAATGACCTGCATTTACAGGGAAAGCTGTCACAACCTAAACATTGATTCTACAACTTGCCATTTTCTAAGGCTCCTCTTTTGCCTTCTGCAGTTAAAGGCAAAGCAAAGGCAGGGGTGAGGTCCGTCACCTAGCACCCATTTTTGTCGCAGGCAACCAACTTCTTCCAAAATTTCTAAGCCTTATCCACTGGGATCCTCTCTGACAATATTTATATCAACCACAATCTGTTTTCAATTATTTTCCCCCTTTGTCCTTTGTTCATGTTAAATTTAAAGAAAAGCCGATTAACACAAAGTATGGCATGCTAATATCATGCTGTTTCCAAATAAGCAATAAAATATTTTCTTCAATTAGAATTGTTAGATAAGTAGCTGAACGCAGTCTTGGCTCAGTCACTCTGAAAGAAGCACAGAGTATGGCTTTAATTACTAAAGAAAATGTGCATTCTGGGAAATTACTGATGACTGGTTTAAAAGGTACTGTGCAAAGGATGGTGCGATTCGTGCCCTTTGCTCCATCTTGCTTTTTGGAGCCAGGGCTTAGAGAATCCAAGCTGGTCTTAAAACGACTCCATGGTCTCAGTCATTTCAGTGCAGAAGGTGACCACACAGAAGTTCGTCAAGCAGCCCACAGAACTGACCACTTTGTAATATCTCATGGAAAAATTCTTGTCAGCATCAGTGCTCCCAGTCAAAATCAAAACATGAACATCTGCAGTCTGCTCCTTGATTGTGAAGAAATAATAAGAGTTGGATGTTCTTTCTGTCTTTGCTTTTGATTCTAATGATGCTTATTCACCGAAAGTGGCTTGCCAGGTTGAAAGATGAATGTAAGTCAAGCACAGAGCAGGAATTAGCAGACTTCCCCCCATACCACCACAAAGAATCAATTGCCAAAAAAATAAAATAAATTAAAAATAGGGGCTGGGGACATAGCTCAGTAGGTGAGCATGTACTTATCCTGTGCAAGGGCCTGAGTTCAATCCCTAATACTGCAAAATAAAATAAAGTAGTCGCCAGCAATTAAGAACTGTGTTAGTTGTAACAGACTGTATTAGTAAGACATATACCACCACCCTCCCCACAGAAAGAGAGAACAGAAAGATAAATTTTAGGAGAAAAAATTATAATAGGAAAAAAATCAAGAGATTATATCTTGGCATCTTCAACAAAACACCTCTAACTGTGGAGATTTGGTGGTCCCTAAATAGGCTTCAGATTTAATTTAAAACTGCTAAATCTAATGTTGGTTGCTACCATAGAGTTAGTCCTTCTTTTAGGCAAAGCCCAGAGAAAGCAATGTTTTTCTCTTTGCACAAAATCACTAGATTAGCAGTATAATAACTTATCCTGAATAACTGAATAATCCCCAAAACTGTAGAACTGGGTTTTTGTTTTGTTTTGTTTTGTTTTTTTATCAAGAACTTCTTTAGAAATAAATATCCCTGCTGGGGATATACTTCAGTGATAGAGTACTTGCCTAACGTGCACAAGGTCCTGGATTCAATCCCCAGCACCAGGAGGAAAAAAATAAATAAAAAAGAAAAGAAATGGGGCTGGGGCTGTGGCTCAGTGGTAGAGCGCATGCGTGAGTCACTGGGTTCGATCCTCAGCACCACATGCAAATAAATAAATAAAATAAAGATATTGCGTTCATCTACAACTAAAAAAATATTTAAAAAAAAAAAGCAAAGAAAAGAAATATAAACTATCAGTTGTTTTCAACCAATTTGTAATGAATATACCTCAGAAATTTAAACTGCAGTGTTTAAAACAATTAACAATAAATTTTGGAATAGTAAAATATTACCTGGGAAAATTACTTAAGAAACTGGCTATAAAAGAAAACTCAAAGTAACTGGTCCAATTCAGTACGAAACAAAAGAACTGAAGCTGGGCGTGGTGACGCACGCTTGTAATCTCAGCACTTTGGGAGGCTGAGACAGGAGAATCGCAAATTCAAAGCCAGCCTCAACAACGGCATGGCACTAAGCAACTCAGTGAGACTCTGTCTCTAAATAAAACACAAAAATAGGGCTGGGGATGTGGCTCAGTGGCTGAGTATCCATGAGTTCCATATTCAGTACCAAAAAAAAAAATTATGTATAAAGTAGTCATTGTAAAATTTAAATTGAAGCTGAGCATGGCAGCATATGCCTCTAATCCTCACTACTAAGGAAGCTGAAACAGGAGGATCACAAGTTCAAGGCCAGCCTGGGCAACTCAGTGAGACCCTGTCTCAAAATAAAATAAAGGGCTAGGAATGTAGCTCAGTGGTAGAGCACTTTCCTAGCATGCTCAAGACCCTGGGTTCAATCCCAAATACTGCTAAAAACAACAAGAACAACAACAAACTTAAATTGAAAGGGACTGATCCTATGAGGAAAAGTAAGTATAATAAAAACTTAATACAAATATGGGAAATGACATTTTGTTAGATAATTAAGCAAGACATTCAATTCATATAATGATATTCACTCCATGAAGTGCTTGACAAAAACATTCCTCAATATTTTTATACTTTTTTTTGGTACCAGGGATTGAACTCATGGGTACTCGACCACTGAGCCACACCCCCAGCCCTATTTTGTACTTTACTTAGAGACAGGGTCTCTCTGACTTGCTTAGCAACTCACCGTTGCTGAGGCTGGCTTTGAACTCACAATCCTCCTGTCTCAGCTTCCCAAGCCACTGAGATTACAGGCATGTGTCACCACACCTAGCAATACTTTTATATTTTTTTAAATATATTTTTGTTTGTTCTAATTAGTTATACATGACAATAGAATGCATTTTGATCCATCATAAATGGAGTATAACCTCTCATTCTTCAGGTTGTACATGATGTAGAGTTACACAAGTCACGCAATCATATATGCACATAGGGAAATAATATCTGATTCATTCTATCATGCCTATCCTCATGTCCCCTACCCTTCACTCCCCTCTGTCTTGGACTTTTATACCTTTGACCAAAATATTTTATCCACAAATACAGAGTCAAATGCCCTGGGGTCAAAACAGTGAGGTCAGAATATCCACTAGTTCAAATGGTGTGGTCAAAAACCTTGGATACTCATGGAGGCATTCTGACTTCACTGCATCTTCACCAACTCAGACATGCCAGAATATTTTATAAACTTCCCAAGGCCCTGCTCCATAATGTATCCTTTCACCAAAACAAGTTCGCACATGCATGCTATGCTTCTGGAACTCTAGCTCTCAGGAACTGCTGGGTTGTAAAAGACCATGATGTGGATGTACCTGCTTGTTCCAGATGCAGTGTCATTGAAATTTAAATTCTAGAGACTGTACTTAGAAGGCTTATAAAAATCTCTTGCCATTGTTAGATTTAAGAAGCTGTGAAGCCAGGGTGTCCTTAGGCAATGAGGACGTCACCTCTGGCCCCAGCTCCTTGCTCTGTTTGCTATTACTGGAACTGGTTTATGAGGTTGTTGAGGTAGAAAAAGTGCCAAATCCATGGTGAACACTGACAAGGTTTTGATGTATCAGATGCCAATGGCTTCTCACTCTCCTGCCTTTTCTCTTTGCTTAATCAACAGGCCAAATAATGCATGACTGAATCCACAAAGTCAAAGAATAAAAAGGGATTGTAACCTCATAGTTTGTTCAAAACTAAAGATTTAATATCAATAATCATGTTCTTTTTACTCCACTCTACCAGAGAAATTCCTTCCCCATGACCTAGCCACCTCTTACTCACCCTTCAGCATCCAGCCATACCATGCAAGCAGGACCTTCATGCAGGACACAACCTGCCGATCACACATGGTGGCTCTGTAAGAAGGACCAGCAAGAACTTCCAAAGTGACATGAGAATGCGCTCAATCTGAGAAATGCAAACCTGTGTGGAGATGGTCACATGACCCAGCTCCTGCAAACCTCTTCTGCACCACCATTTGCCTCATCCCCAAGGTAAACCAGTCAAATATCACGCTGCAGCTACACTGAATTCCCACCTTACTCTCTCTTGCCTTCAGAGCTTTGTTCTCCCCCACAACTGACTTCTCCTGTGTGGTCTAGCTAAGTCATCCTACCTCCAGGGAAACTTGCCTGATCCCCAGGCCTGAGTCAGCCCTGCCCCATGTGTTCACATAGAAACTCATGGCTACTCGATCATATTTATCCCTCTCTGTTATAATTGTCCCCAGACTTGCTTTTCTGTATTTGCTTGCCTCACTAGACCATTAGCTCCATGAAGGCAGGGATTGTGCCTGCCTTGGTCCCCAGTGTCTCTAAAACATAGACTTGTAAGTTTATGTTTCAGTGACTAAAACATAGTCAGTACTCATCTATTTGTTAAGGAAATAGATTAATTGACTAATGGATTAATTGGGCTTAGAAACCATCAAATTCTCTAAATTCTTGTTCTACTCTTGTTAGGTACTCATTAAGTGACTTTCAATAAATGGGTCCAGGTCTAGTGTTAAACTAATTGCCATTTTTATGGGTTTTCAAAGTAACATTATCCATTAAAGAAAAAGAAATGGGGACTGGGGCTGTAGCTCAGTGGTAGAGCGCTTGCCTAGCATGTGTGAGGCCCTGGGTTCAATCCTCAGCACCACATATTCATAATAAATGAATAAAATAAAGATCCATCAACAACTAAAAAAATATTTTAAAAAAAAGAAAGAAAGAAAAAGAAATTGTTATCAATCCAGAATTGGTCAAATAAATTAGTAATTTAGGACATAAAAAGAATAATTGCCATTCTGATTTTATAGATTAAGCTCTTGTGAGCTTTACCAATGTGAGTTGGCCCCCGAGTGCAAATCTCAGACAGTGATTCAGCTTGGTGGTATGTTGCTAAGAACAGGTTCTGGTTGTGCAAAGGCTCCCAAGGAAAAAGGCCAATCTGTTTTTTTCCCAAGAAGCTGCTCTTGACATCATAGTGAACCCATTCAATTTCCATTTTTAATTTCTACGCTTCATATAGCAGTATAAATGCAGGGGCTCAATAAACAATTGTCACAGGAATAGAAAATAATAAAAATGGTAAATATGTTCAAGAAATATTCACACACAGAGATAGCTCTTTTGGACATTTATAGAATCTCACTGTATGGCTTTTCTTGCCAGAGGCCCAAGATCTGTCTTTTTAATGAATCTAGGTTGTTCCTAATCCTTGTGCCCTCTATGGTCCTGCTGTGACTGCTTCCAAACGCAGGCAAAGCTCTTCTGAAAGTCTGACCTGGCAGTTTTCCTTCCTCCTGCCCAGAGGCCTCAGGCCCCCTCATTAGCTGCCTGATGATGCCTGATCTGGCTGAGACTGGGGGAGGCTTTGTGTATTGGTATAGGGACAATTCAAGATTTGTCAGCTGGTTGTGGCTGATTATCAAGATGTCCAAACTGGCTCCTTTGCTATGTGTAAGCAATTTAATTTCGAGCCTAATTTTAATCTGCAGTGTACTGTATGTCTGCATCTGCTGGTTTAAAGCATTCATTAGCATTTAAAGGGGGAGCTGATGGTATTGATCACTCTTATTAAAACCCAAAACAATCATGCAGCAGGAACTGATGAGTATTCTCTTCAACCACTGGAGTCACCGCTAAACTTGATGTCCCCAGATCACAGGCGAAAACTGAAAATGTGGTACTGAAGCAAGGGTATAAGTGACATCTGTTACAGGCATTAATGGAGTTTATGGAGTTATCTGTTGTAGGCATTTATGCCACCTCCAACCCCACCCCCAGCTTCCCAGACTGTGAACTTCCAGAAGGCAGCAAACTGTATTTATTCCTGAATGTCAGCTACCTGGCCAAATGAGTTCTCCATAAATTTTCTGATGAGTGAATTAAAGAATGAAAGTGAAATATCCAATTTGTGTGTTATACAAATATTCTTCAAGAAGAAGAATATTTTTTTATAGACATTGTTAATAGCTATGGATTGCCGTAACCATATCTCCTCAAGACTTAGTGACTTAGAATAAACACTTATTTTCTCATGCAGTGTTTGTGGGTCAGGACTTCAGGAGTGGCTTAGCTGGTGGGCTCTGGCTTGGGTTTTAGTGAGGTGTCAGTCGAGGTGCTGTCTGAGCCACAGTCATCTGAAGGCTTGACTGGAGCTGGAGGATCTGCTTCCAAGACGGATTCTCAGATGTGCTGGCTGTTGGCAGGATGTTCAGTTCCTCCCCATGTGGATCTTTCCACCTGCCCTGGAATCCACATGCACAGTGGCTAGACTCATCCGGAGAGAGCAATCTGAATATGAAAGCCACAATTCTGATGGCCGAGTCTCAGAAATTATGCCTAGTCACTTCTGGAGTATCCTGCTGCTTACACAGGTCAGCCCTCTTCATAGTGGCTAGATGGATGGTTCTCATGGAAGCCCAGGCTTTGTGAACTGCTTAATTGCTTGCGAAACTGATGATCATGAGATTGGTGGGCTGAGTTAACGCTTACATTAATGATGCAGTTGAACCTTCTTGGGTCTTCACAGAGATTGGGAGAGTCTGTGTGGATCTTATAGGAGAGTAAATGATTCTAGAAAGCAGAGCACAAGGGCAATAGACTTCCTATAGTTTTATGGTGTTAGAGAGTTTTAGGCAATAAATATTTCTCAACAATGACTCTTCTTTCAATTTGGGCCATTATGACAAATCACTGTCTTATTTTATCAAACGTTCAAAATGAGTTGACTATGCTAGATGGTTGTTATGGATTTTTATGTGCATACCTCCAAAAGTCGTATATTGAGCTGTTGTCCACAATGTGATATTTGAAGATGAGACTTTTCCTAGCAATGCGGTTTCCCCTCAATACCTCCCCTTCCTTCCTCTGACTATGTGAGGTACAGCAGGAAGTTGGTAGTTTGCAACCTAGAAGAGGCCCTCACCAGATACAGAAATGCTGGTACCCTGGGTTGGACTTCCCAGCCTCCACAATTGTGAGAGATGACTTTCTTTTGTTTAGACCACCCCATCTCTGCTGATCCCTTGCCTAGTATGCTCAAGGCCCAGCGCTGCCAACTAAGCAAAGGTAAAGTTCAACTACATTTGAATTTATTGCAATGTGGTATAAAATGTATCGTGGAAGTAACAATAATGAATAGAGTTAACATTTATTGAGTGCTTGCTATGTATGTGCCAAACTCGGTTCTAAATTCTTTCCTCATGTAATCAGCATACTAGTCTGACAAAATAGATTCTATTATTATCTCCCTTTAACTGTTGAGGAAACTGAGGCTTAGAGAGGTTAGCTATGTGTTCAAGATACTCCAAGAATTGGAACCATAACAGCTAGGACCCATAAAGACTGAAGCTGGAGCGTGGATGAGATGTGAGGTGGCTTTACAGGCTGGGTGGGTAACTGGTCTCCGCCCTGTGTTCCACCATTCCTGAGCTCAGCCACCCCGACATGCCCTGCTTCCTAAGCCTCTGCTTCCCTGGCACGTGTCCCCTGAGCTCTCCCATGCCACAGCTGCACCAACAGGGCCTCCTCCCTCATGCTGCCTCTGAACTACAGGTATAGCTGCTGCTGTCACCTTTAACTGGTAAACTCCTTCCAGACTCTTGTCTCAAAGTCCCCAAAGAGAGAGAAGTTTTCTGGCTCAGCTCCTGTTTTTTAGACAGACCTCAAGTCACATGTGGCTCAGCAGATGTCAGTTGGCAGGTGCCTCTCTCTGGCCTTATGGTTGTGGAGATGAGGAGACAGGGTGGCAAGTGATAAAGCACGGCCATGTAGGCTGCAGGTGCAGCAATTTCTCTTAGAACAGGGTTTAGGTAGAGCCTTCTCAGCACATTGTTATTCTCTAGTGTTTAATCTAGTTGGCATATTTAAACAATTTCACTAAATGTAATATCTATTTTATGTGGCATTCATAAAAATTATATCAAGAAATTTATGCAAATAAAAATATTTTAAATGATTTAATTGGATAATTTTATAGACCAAAGTGAAATCAATTTAAGCCGATATTAAATTGAGCACCTAATATGCCTACGGTACCATCAAGGACAGACTTCTTAAAAGTAAGAGAGTTGAGAACTTTGGGATCACTTGATTCGGTGTTGCTCAGACTGGGGTCAGATACATCATAATGGTCACATATTCTTTAAGAGATTTTTTTTAAGTTTTGTGTTTGTATTCTAAGAGCAATTTGAAAAAAAAATGAATATGAACCTATTCTGGGTCACCTGTGCAGCCACAAACCTGGGCACTGCCCTGCAATTTCAGCCTCTGTGTCTGTGTTTTTGTTGTTGGCACTAACATTAATTTCGTGGGCCAAAAATAAGAGAAGAAACCTTAATGCCAAGAAATGAATTTATGCCCAAACTCACTGCAGGTAGTAGTTTGGTTTCCCAGTAATTTAAACAGAGAAAAAAAAATGGACAGAATTGAGGAGGTGAGGGGACTGCATCCCTAACAAAAAGGGCTTTTTGTTTTAAAAAGCGTTCTCTTCATGTGCAATTAATGTTAAGATGGACTTGGGGGGCTGGGATTGTGGCTCAGTGGTAGAGCGCTTGCCTTGCATGTGGGAGGCACTGGGTTCGATCCTCAGCACCACATATAAATAAATGAATAAATAAAGGTCAATCAACAACTAAAAAAAATTTAAAAAAAAAAAAAAAAAAAGATGGACTTGGCTTACATTCAGTTTATAACCTTGCCAGGGTGGTACAGGTGAAGAACTCTTAAGGTAAGGGTTTTTTCCCATGACTGTTTATTGAAGTCACATCATAAACATAGCAATTTAACAATATTCAGAACGTAATGATTCTTTTCTTTTAAAAAAGATGCCAGACTTAACCAGGCGCGGTGGCGCACACCTGTAATCCCAGCAGCTCAGGAGGCTGAGGCAGGAGGATCACGAGTTCAAAGCCAGCCTCGGCAACGGCGAGGTGCTAAGCAACTCAGTGAGACCCTGTCTCTACATAAAACACAAAATAGGGCTGGGGAGGTGGCTCAGTGGGTGAGTGCCCCTGAGTTCAATCCCCAGTACGAGCCACCCCGCAAAAAAAAAAAAAAAAAAAAAAAGGATTCCATACCTTGCTCAAGTTTGAGGAACACTAATTCAGGTCAGCCCTATTGATTTTTAGATGGTAGATAGGCCCGGAATGAGAAGAACTCCGAGCTAGTCAGCAACTACGGTGTTCACCCTAAGTGCCCAGAACTTGGCCCCTGGCCAACTGTGGTGGAGGTCAAGGCCACAGGAAGATAACCACAGACCAGGGACTACATTCCTGGACCCACATTCTTCCCTAGACTTCGCGCAGGAGGCTTTTTGTGTTTGCTTACCTGGATTGTCTAACCAGTCACTTTCTCCCTTCTCTTTTCTGCCTTTTCGTCTCTCTTCGGCTTTTAGGACTAGTAATAATTAACTGTGGCTCACTGTGTTCCCAGTGCGTTATAAACATGATCTTGTGTAATGTTTCCTTAGAGCCCACAAATCCCACATCATCTTCAGTTGGGTCTTGTTTACTCTTCTGCGTTTGCTTGTTTCTTTGCTGAGCAGCTGAAGGACCACTGAGGGCTCCTGAAGGGTGTGTCCTTTCCACCGGAATTAGGCCATTGTGTCTATTACTGGCACCGGGAATTAATAATACTTGGTGAGTCATTACCTTGAGAGCTTTTTGTTATCCCTAAAGAGACACAGTTCAGTTTGCTTGTTATATGACTGTGGTAATTTGGTTCTCAATAAAAGATATTTTCCACGCAAGTGGGAAACCTCTGCATTTTACAGTATTCTGCGCTGAGCTGGGTTTTCCTCAGCCAGGTTCCCTTAAGGAAAATTCCCTTCCTCTTCTCCCCTCCATCCATCATTTTTAGAGACAAGTTTCTCAAACAAATAGGAAAACTATCAAATGGAACAATGCAGCCGGGTGTGGGGGCGCACACCTGTAATCCCAAAGGTTTAGGAGGCTGAGACAGGAGGATTGCAAGTTCAAAGCCAGCCTCAGCAACTTAGCAAGGCCCTAAGCAATTCAGTGAGGCCCTGTCTCAAAATAAAATACAAAAAGGACTGGGAATGTGGCTCAGTGTTTGAGTGCCCCTGAGTTCAATCCTTGATACAGGGGGGAAAAAAAATCTGTAACAATGCTTTGCTGGGCCCCACAACAGGACAAATGACAGGATGCATTCAACACTCTTATTTTTAGTCTGCAGAGGTGCAAGGATTTCCCTGGTTGTATCAGAAAAACTGAGAGTGCTGTCCAAGTTAGAATGCAGCAGAACTTAAGTTTAGTCTTTTATTTAGATTATTTAGATAATCTAAATAAATGACAGTTTTGTCATTGCAAAACCGACTCCAGTCATAGCTGTGGAAAAATCAGAATGAACATTCTAGACATCTTATAGGAGTTTCATCAGACTGGGTGCCAGGCCTTGGTGCTACAAAGACAAGGCAGATGGCTCCCGTCAGTGGGGAATGGGTATAAACTCCACTCACTCATATTTTATAATAATAGAAAAATTTCCTTCTTCTATTGTATGTATATCTTAAATGAGAATTTCTTAGAAGACTATGCCCTGGATCACCAATACCAATTATTCTGTTATCTAAGATGGATAGCTAGAATTTTTTTAATAAGTTATTTTACTAAATAAAGTTTAAGCTTGTCTAAGGCATATTTTTTCCACAGATCCCTAGAGTTGATGTTATATAAAGGTTGAAATGAATGACAACATGATTCTCGTTCAAAAAACAAATTATTAAGAACATAAAAACATAAAAAAGCAGTCATTCTCGACACACATTTTCTCTTTTTAAAATTACCATTCCTGAATTTTAATGAGAATTCTGAGATTTCCTAAATTTAGTTACAAGCCAGAGGATGAAAGAGAAGAAAAGATAATAGGAGTTTATTTCACTGATAGCTCTGGGCTAAGCCAACAAAGAAGAAAAAACAAACGCATTCTTTTCCTGTGTGTTCAAGATTTGCATCAAGACCACATGGCTTTCTGCTTTGGAAAATCAGCCAGACCAGAAGCACCAAGCCTCGTTATGGGCCCTTCTCCTATCAGGGACTTTGCCACATGAGAGATTTACTCTGCCTTCTCCCCTAATTTTCATTATAAAGTCCCCTGGCTTCTTAGATCTGGTGGATGTTTTCCAGATTGATCTCCAGCCATGCTGCTGGAGGCTCAGGGAATTAGTCCCAGAACCAGTCCCTTTCTTTTTGGCTAGCTCCTGTCACAGCTCAATAAAACCCTTTTGTTTCAGAGATGTCTTGGTAGCTAAAATTTTAGCAGTTTGCTGATTGTAAAATTTGAAAGCCAGAACATTACCATTTACAGGTAAAGGAAGGAAACTAACTCCCAACATTTCCTGAACTTCCCAGGTTTGATCGTTAAGGCAAGGAGAAATCACCCTTGGAGGTTCTAGCTCATTTACCAAAGCAAATAGGTTTGCTTTTTTTTTTTTTTTTTTTTTAAGATTATTGGGTTGAACTGAAAACACCAAAACCAAAGAAAATGAAGATTGTTTGTTTTTTATTTTTTATTTTTTTTATTTTTTTTGTAGATGGACACAATGTCTTTATTTTATTGCTCTGTATGTGGTGCTGAGGATCGAACCCAGGGCCTCACGCATGCGAGGCAAGCGCTCTACCACTGAGCCACAATCCCAGCCCAAGATTGTTTTTTTTAAAAAAACAAAAACAAAAACAAACAAAACAATGCTGTATGGATTGGTGCATGCCTGTAACCCCAGCAGCTCAGGAGGCTGAGGCAGAAGGATTATGAGGTCAAAGCCTGCCTCAGCAACTTAGCAAGATCCTAAGCAACTCAGTGAGACCCTATCTCTAAATAAAATACAAAATAAGGCTGGGGATGTGGCTCAGTAGGCAAATGCCCCTGAATTCAATCCCCAGTGCAAAAACAAAGAAACTATTTCCTGGCCAGGTACAGTGGCACACACCTGTAATCCCAGTGGCTCAGGAGGCTGAGGCAGGAGGATCATGAGGTCAAAGCCAGCCTCAGCAATTTAGTGAGGCTCTGAGCAACTCTGAGAGACCCTGTCTCTAAATATAATTAAAAAAAAAAAAAAGGCTGGGGATGTGACTCAGTAGTTAGGGACCCCTAGGTTCAATCCATGGTACAAAATAAATAAATAAAACAACTATTCCCTGACCATTATCTGTAAACTTCCTGAGCTAATAGCACCACACAAAGTTTCTTGGATGTTCTTTGTTCTTCCCCTTCCTCCTGTGTGCGACCACTCAAAAACAAGGACCTCCCTGTGCACCTGCCTTTAGTGATAGCTCTGTTACCAGATTCAAGTGATCCTGCTGAGGATTAAATCTTTGCCTTTTAAGCTCAAGTTTTCCACAAACTCCTAAGTATACTGGGAACATGTTTCAAAGATACTCATTTGAATTTTTACTTCCACAGTGAAATGCCCTATGACCTAATTACTATTATCATTCTGAGCCAGAAAAAGACAATTTGCTTTATTTGGTAATTGAGAGAAAAATAATCTGAGCCAGAAAGACCTCCTGAGACTTTGTGTCAACATATTGGAAGAAAATCACCACACTCCCACAAAGAAAATGGAGATCAACAGAAATATTTTGTAATGGGCTGCCCATGGTATGGTATTTTTCTCTGATTTTTTTCTTCCAATAAACTTCCACAGCTCCAAGAGTCACATCCTTGCATGTGACAGGTTGGAGGTTATGTAGGAGTTTTACATATCTAAAGGTAGTAACAGTCTGTGAAGATTATATTTAACTGTGTGTAAACATCTTGTATAGAAAAACAGAATAGGCCCAATGTTAGACCCAGCTGGAAAGTACCAGAACATTTCAGCTGAAGACTGAACGATCACCTTCTTCTCTTCTGAGACTATCAGAGGAGGCATATCAGTGACCTGGGTTTCCCTGAGGATCCCAGTTCACAGAAAGTTTAAATTTATTTTCTCAAAATTCCTAGACCTATTATGAACCTTTATATTCTCACACTTGATTTAGCATAGAATATGCAAACAAGTGTTAAAATGATCAAACTGTCTTCACAGATTGGTCTTTTCTCACTACATAGTATCTCCTCAGCAGGGTCACTGAAAATCCATTAACTTCAATAACAAAAGTAATGGGCCCCATTATGGATTGAATATTGTCACCCCAAAATTCATATGTTGACATCCTAACCTCCTAAGTGATAGTATTGGGAGGTGAAGCCTTTGGGAGGTAATTAGGTCATGATAGTGGAGGCCTCATGAAAGGAATGAGTGCCTTTATGAAAGAGGCCCCAGAGAGCTCTCTCACCCTCTTTACTCCATGTGAGGACAGAACGAGGGGCTAGCAGTCTGTAACCCGGAAGAGGGTCCTCACCAGCACCTGACCACGCTGGCACCATTTTGGACTTCCAGACTCCAGAGCTATGAGAAATAAATCTCTGTTATATATAAGCCACCTAGTCCTTGGTACTTAGTTCCAGCAGCCCACAGATACGCACAGAGTAACTGATGCTATCCATATGACAGCAGAGATGGTTCAGGATGAAAGCACCAGTGGTCAAATGTCACACCCGCCTCAGCCTACTCTCCTCACTACCATATGTGCAAAGGTAACCAAGCATGTGCTTAGTAAGACAAAATGCATGGCACACATCTGTAACCCCAGCAGCTTAGAAGGCTGAGGCAGGAGGACAGCAAGTTAACTTAGTGAGGTCTTAAGCAACTTAGTGAGACCCTGCCTCAAAATAAAATATAAGAAGCATTGGGGATGCAGCTCATTGATTAAGCACCCCTGGGTTCAATCCCCAGTACAAAAGAAAAAAAAAGCATTTAATTTTTTCTTGTACATTTATTGCATTATTCTGATGTGACTGATTTCTTAGCCAGGTAACCTGGTTTATATACCCAGTTGATAGGAAGCTCTGAACATATGGCTATGGCTTGTCAACCATAGAGCAGTGGCTTTCAAAATAGCTGAAGTCTAGACGCCAAAAGGGCAGAAGCTGGTGCTTCCATATTTGACCCATGAACTGACATGCATCACCTGCTCCCAGGCATGGACTTCCACATTTCAGGGATCCTTTATCCTACCCTCTGTGGAAGATAGCCCTTCAGTTCTCTGGGGAAGAGGAGTCTGGGGCTGCAACTGCTCCTCAAACCAAATTTCAACTGTTTGTCACTCACGTGTACCGCTCTTCAGAAAGGTAAGCCATGTTGCCATTTCCTGAGAGTCTGGGGAATTTTGCCCTATAAAGAGTTTGTTTTATGCTCTAACTCACTGCTAGTTTCAAAATCCATTTTCTCCAGTTACTCAGCATTCCATTTTTTAAAATGATGTTATTGGTGTCTCCTCTCCTACGCTCTTTGGTCTTTGTGATTTTCTGCTTTAAAAATGAACAAATAGGGCAGGGATGTGGCCCAGTGGTAGAGCGCTTGCCTAGTATGCATGAGACACTGGGTTTGATCCCCAGCACTGCACAAAAGGAAAGGAAAAGGAAACTAAATGAACAAATAACAAAAGAAACCCCAGTTATTGTGGAACATAGCTTATTGCTGGTATTAAAACTATTATGGTTTGGATATGAGGTGTTTACCCCAAAGCTCCTGTGTATAATGCAGGAGGTAAAATGATTAGATGATGAGAGATGTGACCTAATCAGACTTTCCTACTTAGAATGTACTGCTAACTGTAGGCAGGTGGGGCATGGCTGAAGGAGGTGGGTCACTGGGGCTGTGCCCAGGAAGGACTCATCCACCCTACTGCCCCTTCCCTTCTTTCTTTCTCTACTTCCTGGCCACCATAAGCTAAGCACCTTTCCTCTGCCATGCCCCCACCATGGTGTTCTGCCTTACCTCTGGCTCAGAGCAATGGAGTCAGTCAACCATGGACTGAGACTTCTGAAACCATGAACCAAAAAACCCCCTTCCTCCTCTACATTGGTCTTGTTGGGTCACAGATGTGAAAAGCTTACTAAAATAGATCCCTAGCACTACAGAAAAGAAAATTAAAAGATAACAAAAGAAATCCCTGCTACCGTGGAGCATAGTTCATTTCTGCTATTAAAACCAACATTTTAAAATGAGACTCATATATAACGTCATATTTACTTTTACATTTTTATTTGATATTATAGCATAATCACGTCCCTGTGTGATTAATATCTTGATAAGCATTTTAATCACTGCTTATATTTCGTTGTCCTTTCTGAATGATCTTCCTATTACAAACATTGGGATTGTTTCAAATTTTTCCAAGCATAAATAATACTGCAATGAACATCTTTGCACATGAAATCTTGTCCTGTTTTTGGATTTTTTGAAGGATAAAGTCCCACAGGGTTAAATATTATGTGAAAAAAGGGAGAGAATGAAAGATGTAAGAACAAGTAAGTCCTCGAAGGAGCAAGTCTACACCTGTGATTCTCAAACTGGCTGCTTCAGAAAGTTTGGGTAAGCCTCAGTGGGATGTAATGAGGGAGCAGTTACACAAGGATTATGGGAGGTTATTGTTTTGGGCCAAGCTCTTATACAAAGTCCCATCTGACCAGAAGGAGTCATGCATGCTAAATGCCACATAATCAACTGAAATTTTAAGCAAACAGATAGATCCCTAAAATAGATCCTTTCCTCCTGAAAATAGGAGATTGCAGTATAATTGCATTAGCATAATAACAAAGTCTCCTCTTCATTAACACTTACAAAAAAGTAATATGAAGTTACCTGGTGTTAGCCAAACTTTTTTTTCCCTTTCTTTTTATTTTTGTATTAGAGACAGGGTCTCACTGAGTTGCTGAGGGCCGGCTGAACTCATGATTCTTCTGCCTCAGCCTCCTGAGCTGCTGGGAGTACAGGCCTGCACTACCACGCCTTGCTGCCAAACCTTTTTTCTATTGTTCTGTTTCTTTGTTCCTACCTTCCCAAACCTACCGTGCTGCCATTGCTCAGTGGGAGCTCTCATTCCATGTTGTAGAATGGAAGCCACCCCCATTCATGGATTCAAATATAATCAATTAGAGCCAGGTGTGATGGTGCATACCTATAATCTCAGCTGCCCAGGAGGCTGAGGCAGAAGGATTACAAGTTTGAGGCCAGCCTCAGCTCCTTAGCAAGAACCTGTCTCAAAACAAAATTTCAAAAAAGAGAGAAAAAATAAAAAGGGCTGGGGATGTAGCTTGTGGAGCTCAGTGGTAGTGCTCTTGCTTAGCATGCCTGAGGCCTGATTTCCATCCCCTGTACTGCTAAACAAAAACCGAACAACAACAACAAAAAAAAAAAAAAAAAAGGAAAAACCCCACAATCAATTAAATCTTTAAACGAGTTTTTATAATGTTGCCTTTAGGGAACTCTATAAGGCATTGAATGGAACCATCGAGAAGCCAACCTAAGTTAGGCGTCATCAACGTGGTGTCTGTCTTCACTGTCAGGTTATTTTTTCCAACAACACTCAGCTGCAGAAAAGACCTAAATGGTGGGCAGGGCCACAGCACAAGGAGCAGAAGGAGCTGAGCTGATGGTGAAAGAGGACTGAAGGATGTTCCCTGACACCCCACGAGGAGGTGAATGCTCTTGTGTGCTGGTGCTCTTGCTAAGGGATAAGGGAAGGGTAGCATGGTTGGATTAAATACAAAGCAGACCTTGTGGAGGTTGGTGAGGGAGAGAGCCGGAGGGACCCAAGATTATTCTTGAGATTCTCCAAATGGGGCAGCTGTGCTGTGCTGCAAGAGGAATTTGGAGATCATTAGAATCAGATCAAGGGAAGTCTGAAGGTAAGTTTTTAAAGGGGTTGTTTTCTCTAAGATTCCTGAGGATAATGACAAAGCCGGGGTGACTTGAATGTTGGTAAATGAGGACAGTGCAGGAATAGTGGAATTAAAGGTAGAGGCTTCTTTAAAAGCTTTGGCATTGAAGTGGGAGATGAATGAACTGAAGAAAATCTCAGAGCTAGGAGAATCCACACACCATCTTCCCTTGGTGGTGATGAGGTACAGGAGAGCTGATGGCATCCTCTGGAGACTGGGGAGGCATCCAA
The DNA here is from genome assembly GCA_004024805.1 of Geosciurus inauris. Taxonomy (NCBI): domain Eukaryota; kingdom Metazoa; phylum Chordata; class Mammalia; order Rodentia; family Sciuridae; genus Geosciurus; species Geosciurus inauris. The sequence goes on along the minus strand of PVHX01003751.1, from coordinate 13,105 downwards.
GTAGCCGCAATGAGGGTCCAGACATGACAGGAGTAGGAGGCACTGAGAACTTCAAGGAGGACTTGGAGAATAATAGAAGTTCTCCCAGAAAAGGCTGGAGTCTAAAAGGTTGGTTTTGGTACATAAGAAACCTAGCAGCTGTCAGCCAGGATGAAGGGTCACCAGGAGTCAGCTGGTGCATTGTGGCATTTGTTAATTAATTATTTCCTGTGGAGTTAGAGCTGCTGGGTCCTGCTGTATTCTTCATCTCCCCAAGATCATGGTCATTCTCAGGTCCTAGGCAACCGCTACCAACCTCAGTGCTTGTACTCAAAATTAAATCTGTTGCCATTCTAATGCTAGTCATTGGGAATACTAAGTCCCTATTCTCAAGGATCTTAATGGCAAGTGAGGATGGTCTAGGAGACAAAGCACTCTTGATAGGGACTCAAAAGAGAATCACCTAAGTGTAGAAAGCTTGATAGAAAATGTCCTTCCAGAGGACCTTCCTATATCAAAAGCTGCTTGACATTAGTGTGTCCTGGAAAGGAAGTCTTCAAAATGCAAATGACCTATTTAAGACAAAAGTCCCTATTACCTTTGGCTACCATTTCTGGCCTACTTTGTGAGAAGATGAGTGAGCTGAAGGCTAAATGGAGTCAGGAGACAGAGATAGGTAGACACTTGTTCCCAGACTCGAGCCCACGGAGGTGCCCTAGAAAGACAGGATCCTTTGCCAAGGCTGGGTGCTCAAGCTTATAGGGAAACAAATGGGCTGTTCTGTTCCTGGCAGTCTACTACTCTCACTTCACCTCTGGGATTACCAGTCTTTCTTTAAAAATAGACACACCTTAACTCATAAGACTTGGTCCCAGAAAGTGTAAGCAGCAGGGGAGCCATAAAGGACCGAGAGAAGCCAGCAGGACCGGCTGTGATCACTGAGTGTGTGAAGAGGAGAGGGCACCCAGACCAGACCCCAACTAAACCAAAGGAAACCAAAATACATTTCCCAAGAATGTTGGGGCATCTTGCCTCCATTTGCCTGATGAGAAGACTGAGATTCCCAGGGACCAAAGGTCTTTCTGCCCCTCCCCACTTCCTGCCTGAAGCCAAGGACAGCTGCTTCCCTGCACCAGAGGAATCTGGGAGCTGATATTAGCACCTTCCCATACTTTCCCCACTTCTGAAGCCTGAAACTCCATGCTCCTTTATCTTGTCATTCTGAGATTTATTGCTCTTTGTTAAAACACTAGTTAAGACAACCCCAAGCCACTGTTTCGAGAAAAAAATTACTTTTCAAAGAAAGTTGCGTCTTTTCCTTGACAGACATGGCAAGTGCCCTCCCATCTGCTGGTTTCTCTCCTGTTAATTTGCCTTTTGGTTAACAGGAATCTGTCCCTGCTAAGAACCTGTGAGGACTGAGAAAAGAAATTATGGCCAGGCTTGGTGGCACATGCCTGTAATCCCAGTGGCTCTGGAGGCTGAGGCAAGAGGATCGTGAGTTGAGTTCAAAGCCAGCCACAGCAACGGTGAAGCACTAAGCAACTCAGTGAGACCCTGTTTCTAAATAAAATACAAAATAGGACTGGGGGTGTGGCTCAGTGACTGTGTGCCCCTGAGTTCAATCCCCAGTACCAAAAAAAAGAAAAGAAATTATATCTTTCTCCTCTTCAAAATCAATTTTTAGTGTGAGCAGTGGAAATGACATGGGGGAAATGGAAAGATTGCCTGTGTAGGGAAGGAAAAAATTTTGTTTCCTACTACCTTTGCAGATTTTCTGGCTTGGGCCCTATAGATTGTCCTGACAAAGAAAGATGAACAAGAGAAAAACATTGTCTATTCATGCAGCCTACCTTACCCTAAAGAAACTTTCGAGTAAGTCACAGAATTGGTTAGAAGTTGGCCTTGCATAGCAGCAAAGGAACACTAGATTTTTAGAGAAAACCAAGAAAAGACTGGGAGTTTTTAGGGTGGCAAATTGTGTGAAGGCCCCTGGGTTCAGGTTGTTTGTTCAGGTCTTTCTTGGTGCTAACTCTGTCTTCTCATAACTGTCAACTCTCCCTGGGTTTATCATAAATCTCTCTCAGGCAATCCTCATTTCTCACAAGTTTTTCTTTTAGTCAGATGAGGGAAGCTCCTGGAAGGCAATTTTCTCTGTCGATTGGTTCTTATTTGCCTCCAGCTCAAAATAATTTTATATGTTGGCATACTTGGGGATGGCATAATTTGGACCCCTTGAAATATCCTCCTACATGAGTTGCTGGAGAAGTGTGACCCACTCCCTAGTCTTGAGAAAGAGAAGAGAACTCCAAGTGATAGGAATGGTGGATAGGAGAGTTTTAAGAAGTGAAAAGCAGGCTGTCATTGGAGGGGACAAAGAACTAAAGACTAATAAGTAACTAGGCTGAAATTCCTTTATTTTTATTCAGTAGCAGATGGAGATCCATTGAGAAATTGCAAACAGGGCAAGACACGCCTCCTGGGTACATTGATTAATGCAAGGGGAACTATGACTTCAAAGGGCCATTTGGCCTGCCTTTTCCTACAAGGAGCAAGCCATAAAAATTGTTTTAGTTAGGATGTCCTTGACATCCCAAGGCTGGAAAAAAGCCTTGATCACCAGGGACTGGTCACTGGGGCTTCAGGGAGCCTGAATCAACACACTCTGAAGTCACACTTACCTTCCCCTGGCTTCCACACCCCCCAGCAATACATTTCTCAGTAACATCCCTGGAATTTACTACCTAGACCAGTCATCATTTGTCCTTTCATTCCTTCACAGGTTTATCGTTCTTTGTCTGAAAAATATAAAAACATCACATTTTGGTCATTTCAGTGGACTTCACTTTCTTGTGACGAACCCCGTGTATGGCTCAAATTAGTAAAACTTTTATGTTCTTCTCTTGTTAATCAGCACTTGTATTAATTGGGTCCCTAAATCCAGCCAAAGAGCTCACTTAAGAACTAAGGGGGTAGAGGGGACCTCTCAGTCCCCTACAGGGGAACTATGCAGTCACATGCTTGTGCTACAAACACTTGCTGGCCAGGAATTGGCTGGATTGGGTGGGGAGGTGGTGGTGGTGGTGAGACAAGGGGCAGGGAGGTGATTGAGCTTCCTCAGCTTCTCCTCTCTTCTCTGTCCATCATTTTTGCTCCTCTTTATTTACAAGACCCTTGAAAGGCCTAGTCCAGAGATTCATTTTTACTCCCAGTCTGTGTGAGTTGATCCTTCCTTTTTATAGTTGTCAGAAATGAAAGTAACAAGCCAAGTGTCTTTCTCTCTAAGGGAAAAGGAAGAGGAAGAGAAGGAGGAGGAGGAGAAGGAAGAGTAGGAGGAAGAAAGGAGGAGGAGGGGGATGAAGGGGGAACAGGAGATGATTTACTAGGTTTTAACAAAAAGGAGACGGTTATTAGTACTGTAACTGTGAAACTCTCAGTTGCCTTCTCTGGCATCTTTTTTTTTTTTTTTTTTAAATATCTTTATTTATTTATTTGTATGTGGTGCTGAGGATCGAACCCAGTGCCTCATGCACACGAGGCAAGCGCTCTACCATTGAGCCACAATCCCAGCCCCCTTCTCTGGCATCTTAATTCATTTTCCATTTGATACATTCTGGCTAACATATTAAGATAAGAAGATAAGAGCCATGGAATTAGGCAGGATCTTTGCTGTCTTGGAATTTACATTCTAGATAGGTGTGTGTGTGTGTGTGTGTTGGATATAATCAATTACACAGATTGTAAAAATGTACCCATGAAAATTGCAGACTCTAGGACAAACTGTCAAGAAAATAAATAGGGAGTTTGGGGGTAGCCTCTCTGAATATATTATAGGGCAGAGGCGAAGGTAACAGTGGAACTTAGACTTAAGCCCTGAGAAGATATCAGATCATTTAATAATAAAGATCATTTAGTGAAGATAGAATAGCATGTGCACGACCCCAAGGTGGTTATGAGTCAGGATCCTATGGCTGGATCCCAATGAGCAAGGGGCCATGGGTATCTTCAGATAGAAGAGAGGCAGGGGAAGGATCATGCAGGACCTGGAGCACTGGAAGGCTAATGGAGAGAAAGTGTGCATGTGTTGCTAGGTACCACACCTACGTCCTTGAACATGCTAGATAAGTACTCTACCACTGAGCTACATCCCCAACATCCAACATTGGTGCACCATGTTCTTTCATCTTTGCTCCGTTTGTTTGTTTATTTGGGGGGTTGTTTTCATTTTTGAGATATGATCTTATTACATTGCCCAGGCTGGTCTCAAATTCTTAGGCTACAGGGGTCATTCCACCTCAACCTGCAGGGTAGCTGGGACTACAGGTTCACAGCAGCATACCCAGCTTAATTGGTATGTTCAGTTCATTTACATTTGATGTAATTATTGGTATGTCAAACTCAATTATATTATTTCTGTTTGTTTTTTAATCTATCCCAACTGTTTTTTATTCTTCCTTATTTTTGCAAAGGCAAGTATCTTTTGGCATTCAATTCTGTTTTCCCTGTTGACTTCTTGGCTATATCTTGTGTTATTTTCAGAGTTGCTTCAGGGATTACATATGGATTCTTAATTTATCACAGCCTATTCCAAGTTAATATAGCACTTCACATAAAATTAGGATCCTGGTAATAGTATACTTCCATTTATTTCCCTTATAATTTGTACTAGCATTATCCTATATACTAATGTGTGTGCATATATATACATACATGCATATGTATATGCACATATATACATATGTTACATGATGCAGTATTATTTGCTTTAGGCAGTCAGCTGTTAAAGAAATTAAAGAAGAAAAAAAAAAGACAGCCTACACATTTTTCTACATTTATTTGCCATTTCTTATGTTCTTCCTTCCTATCGGTAGATTCAAATTTTATGTTGTTTCCTTTCAGCCAGAATAACTTTTTTTCTGCAGAATTTTTTTAGTTGTTCTAATTAGTTATACTTGCAGCAAAATAACTTTTTATTTCACTTTTTGTACCAGAGGTCTATTGTTGATGAATGCTATCATCTTACTAGTATCTGAAAATGCCTTCCCTTACACTTCCTTTTAGAAGGTACTCTCACTGGATATTGGCTATTTGGCAGAGTTCTTTGCCTGGCACACGAAAGACTGTTCCATCGTCCTGTGGCCTCCATTGCATCAGACGAGAAGCCAGCCATCATTCTTAACACTGTTCCCCTACATGTGATGTGTTGTTTTCTCCTCTTTGGCAGTTTCCAAGAGTCTCTTTTTCTCTTGAATTTTAGTAGTTTGACTCCAGTGTGATTAAGTGAACTTTCTTTGTATTTATCTTCTAGGGCTTACTGAACTTCACATATCTGTAAAGTGATATTTCTTGCCAATTTTGGCAAGATTTATTCAAATAATTTTCTGCCTCATTTGCACCTCCTCCCCACCCCCCAGGATGTCAACTACACATATATTATTAGTATGTGTGGTATTATAACATTCCAACCTCTCAACTATCATTTTCTACTGGGCTCCTCAAGAGTCATTTCTGCCCAATCCCAGATCTGAGGTCAACCAAGTATTTGACAGGAGTTTATATGCAGATTTGAGGATTTCCCACACCGTGGCTTTTTCTTTTTTGGAATTTCACCCTGGATTTCCAGCCACTCTTGCAACTCTGAAATCCCAGCTTCTTACATCTCAAGCCAATGAAACTGCAGATTTCTCCTTGCGTTCTAACTGCCCCAAGCTGCAAAGACACAAGGACCATTTGTATAAATGTGGGTTTCATTCAGTGAGTGTGGTTCCCTTCTTTCAAGTCTTGAAATTCTAACTTCTACCCACTTTTATTGTCTCTCCATTGTCTTCAAATAGTTGGTTACATTTTGTCTAGAATTTATTATTGTTTTCTGTGGTACTAACTACATTGACATTATCAACACTAGGATCCTTGGATCTTTGGTTCTCATTCCTCTCTCCTATACTTTTTTTTGGGGGGGGAGTACAGGGATTGAACTCAGGGACACTTGACCCCTGAGGCACATCTCCAGCCCTATTTTGTATTTTATGTAGAGACAGGGTCTCACTGAGTTGCTTAGTGTCTCGCCATTGCTGAGACTGGCTTTGAACTCACAATCCTCCTGTCTTAGCCTCCTGCTGGGATTACAGGCATGTGCCACCATACCTGGTTCTGTGCCCATTTTTAATGAGGCAGTAATGGTATTTTATTTTGTTTTTTGCAGTCCTAGGGATTTAATCCAGGGCCACAGGCACACTAGGCAAACATTCTACCACTGAACTATGCCTCCAGCCCTGTAACTGTATTTTAAATGTAACTACATGTTCTAAGTATATATCATTTTATTAGAACATTTGTACAATAATAATTTGAGAACTTTGAGCAATTAAATTTCTTCATTTCAATCTCTATGTGCCAGTAAACTTTTGGAAAGAACTTGTTTTGTTTGCTTTTTTTCCCTTCCTTCCTCCCTCTCTCCTTTCCTCTTCCTTCCTTTCTTTCTTAAGCTTTAATAGATTTTCTTTAGTTCTCTTATTGAATGGCTTGTGTAAAATCACTTTTAGATTTTTAAAGTAGAACAAAGATCAACCTAAAGTTAATTGATTGTTTGAAGAAATTTCTCAGTTGTTAGTTTGACCTTACTAAGTCTACAAAGGTTACATACCCCATTCAAAATTTAAAAGAAAGTATGAAACTTGTATTCCCTTAAAGTAAATCAAACAAAACTAATTTCACTTTGAGAAAATTAGATTTGATAAATTGTCAGCCAAATAAAAAAATCAAACTTATCCAGAAGATAAGCTTCTAAATATAAGCACCTATTATTGCCCTCTGCACAATTTTATAGTGTCATTGTTTTGACAGTTTTAATTTACTTCTTATCATTGCAAATGCCATATTTTTATTCAAAGAATAATCAAAGGCAACTTGAGATTGAGACAGCATGATTCAAGAAATAGATTTATTTCTTTTAGTATCCAATTTTAGGCATGGCTTCATTTTCTTTAATGCTATATTTTTGATTAATATTTGCATATAACACTTTGGGCTGTTCTTATTTTTGTCCTCTCCCATCTTTTAAAAAGAGTGTCAGTTCTCTTCTAGTCCTGTAGAAGTCCTTCTAATTACATCAAGAAGAAAGCCTTAGTCTGATGATTTTATTTAACATTAAGTACTTTTTATCTCATCAAAGAGAGAGAGGTGTAAGATTTTGGAAGACAATAACATGTAATTAGAGCTTAATAATAAGGTTTTATATTGCATTTATCTATCATTTTATTGGTGGCTACTAATACTGTTTTTTTTCTAATTGTTGCTATGATTTTAAATTTCACACAGTAAAAAATGTAAGTCAACTTAAAGAAAACAAATAAGACATAATAGTACAGGTTTGAACAGTTAAGGCAAAACATGTGTCAATGGTGCAGGAATGACTGAAGTTAGGAAAACAGTGTTCAGTAACATACTTCCTCTAACCATGAAACAGTGGTACATGGCAATCTAGAGTTAGGAAAAGAAGTCAGGGTAAGAAATATAGATTTGAGAATTCAAAGGCTTAAGACCTTCAGTCCAGTGCCATTGTTAGAATCAGGTTTCACACTTTAATGTAAAGGTTGTTGAGAATATAGCCATTCTAAGAGGTTCTATCTTTGGTCCCCTGAGATGTTTTTATCCTTATGGGTTGTTACATTTTATAAGAATCAGTATAAAATGCTCAATTCCACTTCTGATTTATGTTTTTTATTTGATTTTTGCTTTATATTTCCAACCATTGTGAGCATAGCTTTAAAATACCTCTACAAGTTCATTTGTTTGAATGTCTCTGATGAAAACTTCAATTTTAGAAGTATCTATTGTTATCTTTCTTTTTCTCTACATTTCTTGATCCTGAAGAGAGTTATAAAATTTCCTTTTAAGTCATTCGACTCTAGTCCTGGATCAGGTCAATATCACCTGAAAATGGAACACTTCTGTTATCCAAAGAATATAAAGAAAATAAACCCCCAGAGAGACAGCATTGACTAGAGATTAGAAGAAGGGGCTGTAAGGATGATAATCCAATTAAATCAGCTACACTTTTTTTCTGATCTCTCTGCTCCTAGTCCTTCCTACCCTGGCTTTTCAAGGGTTTATATGACAACCTGGTGCTAACATTTATTTAACAAAAGCACGATTTTATTTTCTTAAACAACTAGGTTTGTTAGTCTACTGTGGAGTAACTGGTTGTTCGATCTATTTTGGAAGCTGAGACTGAAGGAAAAAAAATGCCAATAATTCCATTAAGGGCCCTACATCTTAGACACATGTTTCACTGCCTTTACTGGCTTACAGTGAAGTTTAATTACACTGAAAACATGGACTGTGGAATAAATAACAAGTATTTTTTATAAGTTAGTAGTCATTTGTGTTGCAATCCCCTATAAGTAATGTATTGATTTTTTAAAAAGTGCTTTTGTGACTTTTCTCTTCATCTTTGGTTTTCACAACATTTACTAAAACACCGTAGATGTGGTTTTCTTTTATTTATCCTGCTTGGGGTTCGCTGAGCTTCTTCAATCTATAAGTTTGAGAAATTTTCAGTTACTATTCCTTCAAATATTTTGTTTGTTCCATTCTCACTCCTTTCCTTCTAGAACTATTTCTAACTATTCATGTTAGAAATGTTTAGATGGTCCCATAAGTCATTTAGCCCCTATTCTATTTACTTTCCTCTCCCCAACCCCAAACTTTTTCTGTGTTCTTCAGATAGGATAATTCCTAATGATCTGTCTTTATGTTCATTTATTTTTATATCAACTCCAATTTTCTCTTTTAATTCCTTCTCTTAAATATTTTTTTTAGTTATTTTATTTTTCAATTCTAAAATTTCCATTTTGTTCTTTTGTATGCTTTGGCTCTCTCTGTTGATAGTTCTTATTTGTCTATTAATTTTCCTTTCTTCTCTTAAACATGGTTTTAATAGCTGTTTGGCGATCTTTCTTTGCTAACTTCAATATCTGGGGAATCTTTACATCACTCTTCACTGATTGTCTATGAGTTATGTTTTCTCTTTTCTTCTATAACTAGTAATTTTGGATTTTATTCAAGATATTGTAAACGATACATTGTAGAGACTCTGGGTTCTGTTCTATTCTGCCAAAGAGTTATCAAGTGTTTGTTTTAATGGGAATCAACAACAAGACCTGCCCTCAAGCTCCAAAATCAAATATTCCTGCAAATGGTAGCAGTTGAAATCTCTGCTAATTTTTTTGTAATCCTTGGCTGAACTACTTGAATCTGTTCCACATATGTAATTTTGCGATCACCCAGAGATTTCAGCAGAGTTTGTGTGCAGAATTCTCATGTGCAGGATCTCTTGGAGAATTGGAGTCTACCTTTTGGTGACCACTCCTTCCTGAAATTTCACCCTTAAGCTTACAGCTGCTATGGTCACTTTAAATTCTTCCATCTGGTTTCTTCAAATCAGTAAGACTGCAATCTTCTCTTGGAATTGTAGCCAACCTGTCCATGCCAACCCAGGACTGTTTTCAAGTGAAAAGCAAAAATACAGTAAACACACAGAGCTCTTCCCTCCAACCAACTACAGATTCCTCTGTAATTCCTTCCTGCTTTCAATCAGTTTCCATCTTTTGAGGAGTGTTGGTCCCAGGAAGCTTCCACATCATTACTGGAGCAGAATCTCTTAAATACTTTTTTAAAAATTATATTTGATTTAATGTGTCTATGTCTTTGCAAAAAGGGGCAGTCTCTTAAATACTTTTAAAAAAATTATATTTGATTTAATGTGTCTATGTTTTGCAAAAGGGGGCTGTTTTATGGAGAGGATCTTTTACGTTAAGCCTTAAAAGGCAATTCTTTATTGGCTTCATTTTTCAATTTATTTTATTTTATTTTTTTTCAGTGCTGGAGAATGTAACATGTTAGGCAAACACTCTCTTGCTGAACTACATCCACAGCCCTTCTTCATTTTTAGACTGCAAATTTTATTTTAAGATAATAGGTTCATAAGCAGTTATAAGAAATGATGGATCCTATATACTCTTTATCCAGTTTCACACAATGGGAACCTTTTGCAAAACTGTAGTACAATATCACTACAGGACTTTAACATTAACATTAACATATTCAAGTTACAGAACATTTGCTTCACAAGGATCCCTCAAGTTGCCTTCTTATCCTCACATTCACTTTCCCCCTGCTTTTAACCCACTCCTTAACCCCGAGCAACCACTAGTCATTTCTACATTTCTATGATTTTATTATTTCAAAAACATTACATATGGAATCACACAGCATGTAACTTTTTAGGTTTGTTTTTTTTACGCAGCATAATTCTCACAATGTATCCAGGTTGCTGTGTGTTTCAACTTGTTCCTTTTTGTTTACGAACAGTATTCCAAGGTATAGATGTATCATGATTATTTAGCCATTCGTCCACTGAGAGTTAGCTGCTCCCCTCCCCAGTTTTAAACTATTATAAGTAAATTTGCTATGAAAACTCATGTATAGAATTTTGTGTGACCATAAGTCTTCCTTTGTCTGCAATAAATACCCAGAGTGCAAAAGCCAGGTTGTATGATAGTTGCATGCTTTCTATCTTAGGAAACTTTCTTTTTGGTACTGGAGATTGAACTCAGGGGCACTCGACCACTGAGACACATCCCCAGCCCTATTTTGTGTTTTTAATGTAGAGACAGGGTCTCACTGAGTTGCTTAGCACCTCGCCATTGCTGAGGCTGGCTTTGAACTCGCAATTCTCCTGTCTCAGCCTCACAAAGTGCTGGGATTAGAGGCGTGCGCCACCACGCCCGGCTATCTTAGGAAACTTCGTTTTCCAGAGTGGCTGTATCATTTTATATTCCCTCCAGCAATGTGCAAGTAATCCAGTTGGTCAACATCCCCATTAGCATTTGATGACATTGCTATATATTATTTTAGCCATTCTGATAGGTGTGCCAGGATAGCTCATAGTGATTTTCCATCAGTGGTCCACTTCATGCTTTGAATACAGTCCTTGCCGCTCTGCCACTGCAACTTCTTTTTAAAATGGACATGTTTCTTTCTCTTCCTCTCTCCCTGCTCCTCCCTAATCTTTCCCCCTCCCTAATCTCAAGGGTAACAGGATTACCTTTCTTCCCCATTTTAGGCAGATTTATCTGTCCTGGAGCACACACCCACCATAGGAATGAAGTAATCCAGACTTTGGGGATGGTGCCAGAAGATCTCAGAAATGACTATCTCCCTAATTAACAAGTGAATTACAACTTCAACAGAGAACAGGTAAAATGTAGCCTTTAATCACCTCTTAGAAAGCCTCCTGTTCCTGCTCATGGGCAGAATCATAGCCTTTGGGACAAGAGTCCTCTATGTTTCTCCTTTGCTACCAAAGCAATAAACCTTCTTTTTCCTTTTTCTCCAAACCGTGTCCTCATTATTGAATTGGCATTAGGGACAAAGACCAAGCTTTCAGCAACACTATGACTCCAAAACCTTGTGTGGAAAAGGTTATCTTTTCTCCACTGAATTGCTTTTGTACCTTGGTCAACCATCAGTTGGGCAGGCATATTTTGGGTGCCTGTTTCTGGGTTCTCAACAAAAGTTGATATGTATGTTTATCCCTCCACCAGGCCACCTTGTGATTACTGCAGCTCTGTGGTAAGTTTTGGGTAGACCAATCCCTCTCACTTTATTCTTTTTTCAAATTGCTTTCTTCTACTTGCCTCACCCCTCCTCCCTCCCATCCTTCCTTTCCCAGTGGTGCTGGGTATCAAACCCAGGACTTTGCTGTGGGAGAGAGCTGGCCTGGTCGTCTCCGCAGTACATAATGTGCAACAGTATCAGGTTTTTCAATCATGTGGTTTTGGCCATAGTTCCCCATTCTTGTAACAGTTCCGCATTCCTGTGAATAGCCTCAGGGTGCTAGTAGAATAGTCACACCCTGTGCACCCTGTAGCGCTTGCGGGATATAGGGTATCTTAGCATATATAAAGAGGGGCGTGAGCTCAATAAAAGAGTCTCTCTTGCCTTGTTCTGTGTGTGTGTGTGTGAGTGAGAGTGATTTTCATCCGAGGCTCCCTTGCCCACTTGGTTTCCCTTTGTGCTGGCGCGGGCGCTGGCACTTTGCTAATTCTAGGTAAATGCTCTGGCACTGAGCTACATCCCCAGCCCATTCCTGTTCTTCTCCCTTTGGGATTTTGATAGAAATCATTTTAAATTGTTTATCGATTTGGGGAAAATTAATATCTTTAGCTTATTGTCTTCCAACCTATGAACACAGTATTTCTCTCCATTTACTTATATTATCTTTAATTTTTTTTTCAGCAGCATTGTGTAGTTTTCAGTATACAACTCCTGTGCATGTCTTGCTAGACTTTACCTTTCCTTTTTCTTGGTAGTATTGTAAATGGCATTGCATATTCAATTTCAGTGTTTATGTGTTCATTGTTCGTAGCATATAAAAAAAGAAATACAATTTTTCCCTGTTTTCCTTTTTCTTTTTCAGTGCTGGGGATCAAAACTAGGGCCTTATACATGCTAAGCAAGTACTCTATGTTCTTATATTGAACTTGTTTCCTGAAATCTTACTGAGCAACAGATTCATTCTAGAAGGGTTTTTGTTTTTGTGGTGTTTTCTTTTTTAAAAGATTCCTTGGGATTTTCCACTTATACTTAAGAACAGTTTTGCTTTTCCTTACACGGCTTTTTTTTTTTTTTTTTTTTTTTTTTTTTTTTTTTTTTTTTTTTTTTTTTTTTTTTTTTTTTTTTTTTTTTTTTTTTGGTATCAGGGATTGAACTCAGAGGCACTCAACCACTGAGCTACATCCCCAGTCCTATTTTGTATGTTTCTTAGAGACAAGGTCTCACTGAGTTGCTTAGCGCCTTGCTTTTGCTGAGACTGGCTTTCAATGCATGATCCTCCTGCCTCAGCCTCTCAATCCACTGGGATTGCTTGTGTTTCCTTTTTCCCCCCTTATTGCACTTATTGGAACTTCTAGCACTATACTGAATAAGAGTGAGACAGCAGATAATCTTGCCTTGTTCCCAGTTTGAGTTAAGAGTCAGTTTTTTACTGTTAAGTGAAATGTTAGCTGTAAATTTTCTGTAAATAGCATTTATCAAACTAGGAAGGTTCCCTCTAATCCTATAT